>QLTV01003783.1:1077631-1089503 GCA_003457575.1 Thermophis baileyi
ATCTATCTATCTATCTTAAAAGACAGGGGACATTGGGATACAAAAAGAGCTATTGTTTTATCTTAAGTCAACTCCTCCACTGCCAACCTCATCTGGTAGACAAGGAGGCAGTGGAATGATTATCCTCTAAAGCAGGGGTGTCAAACTTGATTTCATTGAGGGCCGCATCAGGGTTCTGTTTGACCTTGGGGGGGGGCACAGAGGGCGTGGCTAAGGTGGGCATGGCCAGTTCAACATCACTTGTGTCAGCGGTGCCTGTGGCAGCCTGAGCACTCTGTCAGCGAAAATGGGCTCCCGAGCTCCGTTTTCGCCTGCGACGGCCTCCTGCAACCCTCTGCCAGTGAAAACGGAGCTCGGGAGGACCGCCCACAACCCTCGCGAGCTCCGTTTTCACTGGCAGAGGCACCGTGGGCCGGTCCTTCACTGTTTCCAGGGTGGCCCCGCGGGTTTGATCTAAGCACCCCATGGGCCGGATCCGCCCCCAGGCATTGAGTTTGACACCCTTGCTCTAAAGGAAAGTAAGAGTTTTACTGATATTCAAATGCTTTATAATACCCAACATGTTACTTAAAATGAAACTCTTTCTTGTCGATTCCAAATATTCCTAATATGTGTGTTTCAGGATAATTAAATTTTCTCACTTTTTTGTTGTCTAAGCAAGTTGAAGATCACCTTCTAGTTCCAGGAATGATAATCTGTCCACTGCAGTTAACCTAGAGAATTTGGCCTTGATAACAAGTAACTGAGATAATAACAAAAAGTCATGTGGTGAGAGAAAGGTTCCTCACAAAGTTTAGCTGATTCACTCTTTTGGAGCACTGCCTAATAGTGAACAAAAAGAAATACTGAGAAAATTAAGGAATTTATAACAGACCCTGTTAACAACACCTATATTAGCAAAACCTTTTATTAGTGTCACCATCCCCCCCCCAAAGGATTGCAAAAGCAATTATGCAATCTACAAACACCTCTGATAAACTTTGATTTAATTGAGGATTCTCAACAGAAAAGCAACCAGATGGAAGACAATTGGCAATTTTAACAGATGAAAAGGGGCTGACCTTGCATCACCCAAACAATATCTGTACTTCCCTTGATGTCATAGTTCTACCACATGGACTGCAGGTTAAAGGGACTCCCCAGAAGAAAAGTTTCAAACTCTGGATGAACCCACAGCCATAACAGTCTAGCAACACTTTAGGCCAAGCAAACTCAACCAAATATTGGTGGTCTTCAGACCTCTTGTAGCACTGAACCTAAGATGGGTAACCTTTACACCAGTGCACTGGAGTGCCAGGTGAAGAATGGCCATCAGACAAAACAACAAAAGGAAAATCAATATGGTGAAGAATTTAATGGACCAAGCAACCTGCTTTGCTGAGTCTTCAAGGAAAATCCAAGGTGTCAATCACTGCATATACTTGAATACATCAGGTTCCCTCGATCTCATATTTGTAGGCAGCTCACCAAATGGGACACATAACTACCCACCCCCAATTAGCTTTTCTTCTTCTTCCACTATAGGTATGACTAATGATACAATTCCTATAAACATGGAATCTAGCAGGGTAGAAGAATAAACTGCAATTTACCTAAATTTCTGTCCAATTTGGACTTGATCATAGTACAAGAAACCTGGCTAAGAGCTGGAGATGATCAGTTTTTGAGACCTAGCTTTAAGTCCTGGGTCACTCTGGTACAGAAAGTAAAAAAGAAAGGCTGAACAACAGGGAGTCTGGCCATATTGGTCAAGAAAGAACTTGGAAGGAAGGTCATAGATAAAACTATAAGTGCTTCTTCATCTTTTTGCTCAGCTTTAAATTCTACTGTAGCTCTCTTGTGATTATGATATTACATTTACTCCCACAAACATCTACATATTATTCCCCTGACATATAAGTGAATTTAGAGTAAACCCTGTTAGAGCTAAATTCAGAAACTCCCAAGTTAAATTGCTTTGGGAGATTTTAATGCAAGCTTGGGCAATCTGTACAAGATCATATTAGTAATCTAAACATTCCTGCAGAATGCTATTTCCTATTACCTTTATGTTCCTTTAGGGACCAGGGGGAAAAACACTGCCAGTGAACAATTGTTAAATTTGGTATGCCAAGGTAACTTGCAAATCTTAGGGGGCAAAGTCCAAAGTTTTGTTTGCTTACCATAGAAAGAAATCACTTAGGTACTTTAGACCAGTGATCTCCAACCTTGGCAACTTTAAGACTTGTGGACTTCAACTCCCAGAGTTCCTCAGCCAGCTTTGCTGGAAGACTTGAAGTCCACAAGTCTTAAAGTTGCCAAGGTTGGCGACCACTGCTTTAGACTACATATGTTTCTCTAATAATAATGTGTCCCTTTTCTCAGACTTCCAGGTTTATGTAAGAGAAAATAGTGACCACTAACCAGTTACTATGAATTTCTGGGACATTTAGAGATCCCACACCACAACTGAAAGATGAGTTTGACTTCACCTAGAGGTCCATGAGTATAGAAGGATAAAATAGGCCAGAGAGGACATGTGGGGTTTGACTGAATGTATGAAATTTGATTAAGCCTTGACTGGTAAACATAGTTACCTAACCTTGCACAGATGTCAGTTCTGTACTATGAAAACATAGATGCAGGACTAAGAAAATTCTTAACTGAAAAAGTCCTTCCTGGGAGGTCCCTGATAAAAGGCCCTCATTGGTTTGATTCAGAGTCTGAGTAAAAGATTAAGGCTAGCTGTGTATTTAACATAGCATAATAATCATGTTACCATGCTAGCAGACAAGAATACAAGAAAACTGTCAAGTGCAAGAAGTCTCACCACTTGTTCTCTCTCTTGTTAAATTTAGAGTTAGCAGCCAAAAACCCAAATCCAGCCTTTTTCTGGCACTATTATGGGAATGTAGGTTCTCCCTGGATATCTTTATATTTGCCTACCATATGGGAGGAATATTATTCACTGCTTCAAGCTGTAGATGACTAGAGGACCTACAAAATGATCAACAGGAGGCTGTTGCTCCACTTCACCATAGTCTCCAGTGATCAAAAGGGAGACTAGAGACTCAAAGCCCAACAAGGCTCTTCACCCCCTCCCCCAAATTATTTAAGTGCCACATTGATTAGTGGACTCCTTCACTTGCCAATTTATTTACCAATATAAATAATTCCTTCCAAATCCCAGCAAGTTCGAAGTTCTCTATTTTGGTTCTCATTTACATAAATCAAAGGATAATAAGGTGATAAGGCTGATCCTTCAAATTATAGACTGATTAGCATAACTGACAACATAGCAAAATTGAATGCTAAATATTTTTTATAAAAGATTGAGGACTGGGTAAATTTATTACCATACTAAGAACTTCCCCTCCCTTTCTAATTGATTGCCTTTGAAATATTCAAATGTACTTTTGGATATAAATGTTGAATATGAATAATTACAATTATTTGTAATGATATTATATATATATTTACACTAGCACTGATGATGTTATCTAGTTACGGTAATGAAACATTTGCAACAAAACAAGCAAGCTCAGAGAGCACCAAGGACCCCTCATTTCAACCCTGAGCTACAAATATTCTCCTTTATTGGAATAATTACAATATTTATATTTCTTTGTAATATCATATATGCATTAGTTTCTGTTCTTTTTACTTTTTTGATTTTTTATTATTCATAGTTTAGATTTTGTTTTTAACTTTGTAATTGTTTAATAATTTTGGTTTGATATTTTGTTTCTTCAATTAAACACATTCAAAATAACAAATTATAATGGAAGTACGCTTAAACTAGTTCTAAATGAAGCCAGTAACTGCAAAGTATAATTTTAAATATCAAATATGGGCAAATATTATACATCTTTCCCCCAGAAAACCCACAGTGATTTTTTTTTTTTGAAATGCCCTCTTAATGGCACGATTTAATGGTAAGGACAACCATGGTTATCGTTGTGGAGTTCTATCATATAGAAGACACCATCTTGAATGTGCTGATTCTAGTATTCACCAATTTTAATGGGGATCAGCAAATAGGACCACTGAAACTTATTTTTAAAAAAGGGCAGGGGTTTACTGTATATCATTATAGTTGGTAACCTAAAGCCATATTGTTTAGGCTTTTAAAGATCAAAATCAACACTTCGAATTTAAACCAAAAAAGCTCTGGCACACCAGTATAATGGATATAGAACTGATGCAATGTGATTGTTATGTCTAACCCCAGTAGCAAAAATTTAAATAGCTGCATTCTCTACCAGCTGAAACTTCTGAGTCATCTTTAAAGGCAGCCTTGGTACAAGAGAATACTTCTTACAAATAGTCTTTCTCACAGACAGAGCCTTTTGTTAACAGTTCTTTCCCAGCTCCCTTAAGATATCCTTATTTTAGGACTCCAGATAGGTACTTGATAAAAACCACCCAAACATTAATTGGTGATGAAAGGACAAAACAACTCATCCAGGTGCAAAAGGGTGGAATTTTATGTCTCATATGCAAAGGATGCAAATATTCATGTTTTGGCTGCTCCTGAATATAATTATTCTCCTCTCTATAGAGAAAAGCACCAGGTTCCACACAGGGAAACAGGTTAATTAAGTGTTGTGCAGGAGGTAGGAGTTGTTGCTCATGGCACCTGAAAGGCAAGTAAGTTTCCACCATGGGCTGAAAAGGTAACACAGAATGTTCTATTGTTGAAGATCAGGCTCTGAATAGCAGCTACTAATATTTCTGATAGAACCTTCTTACTTTGAAGAATTAGAGCTCTACCAAATGAAATAATTGAGTGTAGCCAGAGTTCCATTATGTCTTCCTACCAGGGAAAATTAAATAATATCTATCCTAACATATATTTCCAAATAAGTATCGTACTAGTAAAGAAAGACAAGCAACAAGTGGAGGCCAGATAGCAGTAACTCTCTAGTGCTGGCTGAACATTTGTTCACTATTACTCAGCAGTATATCTACACAAACAGCTCCTCTATGGTGAGCTGTCTCAATGAAAGCGATCGCACAAAGGGACAAAGGAAGCGATACAAAGACAC
Source organism: Thermophis baileyi (assembly GCA_003457575.1). Classification (NCBI taxonomy): domain Eukaryota; kingdom Metazoa; phylum Chordata; class Lepidosauria; order Squamata; family Dipsadidae; genus Thermophis; species Thermophis baileyi. Next base: position 1,082,659 of record QLTV01003783.1, read on the forward strand.
GTTGAAAGCCTCCTTCAAGTCCCTGGATATCGACACCTGGGAAACCCTGGCACAAAATCGATCAACATGGCGCACGCTGATCCACCAAGGCTGCCAGACATCTGAGGACAGAAGAACAACCATAGCACAAGAGAAGCGAGCACTCCGCAAAGCCAGAGCTGCAAATGCTGCAACAATGGTCCCCACACATGTCTGCCCAACATGTGGCAGAACATTTCGTGCCCTTATAGGCCTTACCAGCCACCTGCGGACACATCGTGGACAGCCCACAACCTGTTAGATGTCAAGGTCCTCTTTGAACACGATGGACGAACATCATCACCTACACCTGGCTCTCTACAGAGTATCTTCTGACAGATACAAAGACAAAAATGACCCCTATAAGTAGCCCAGTGCAAAACAACCAGTTGTAGAAATAGCCAATGTGAACCTAACAATCTTTCTCTATGACTGAATTGCTAATAATTAAGGACAGAGAGAGCTGCACATATGGAGAAATCTGGACAAATGCATTTCAATGAAATCACAGATTTGCTCTTATATTTTATTTATTACTGAATTCAAATATGTGGCTGGATGTAGCACTTCCCTTGGGCATTTGGGGATATTTAAATAGCAGTCTCATAATAGCCCTATGCGAAGCTATTGCAGGGCCTCAGTGGAAAAGTTTCACTGGTGGATTGAACACTCTGTAAATCAGCCAGAGCATGTTCTGTGATCTCTGTAGCTGCCTAAGTTCTAATAAGAAGCCTGATGTAGAAGTTAAGGAGTTGGATTGGCATCAGGGTGGCCAGGTTCTAGTCCTTTCTTAGCCACAGAAGCTCATTAGGTGAGTCAAGCCAATCATTGTCTCTCATCCCAACCTACCTTGCTGTGAGAGGAAATGGAAAAAGTGATTGCTGTGTATGCTATCTTTTGCTCCTGGATGAAAGCAGGATACAATTCTAATAAATAAATATGCTCTATCTAAATAGTAGTATGGATAAGAAGAATCCTTGTAGAGGTGATGTGGCTTTGCTAACAGTAAAGCTTCCTGTAACAATTGGGGACTTGTCATCTTTATAACACAATGTTCAGCTGGTTTATTTACACAAGATTTATAGTTCTTTCTAGTTATTATTTTATAGTTTATTGGTTTATAGTTTATAGTTCTTATTGGTTCTTATAAGTCTTATTTATAGTTCTTTATAGTTCTTATTGGTTTCGGCATAGAACTAGTATAATGACTGCACCATAAAATATATGTGTAAAAATATAACGGTAGACTTTTCTTCTCCCAAAGGGAGAACATAAATGAAATACTCAGAAGGGGCAAGCTGTTGTTTCGTTCAGAATGTTTCTCATTTCTATAACTGGACATCAGCAAGAGATATGGAAAACTCTAGGTTTTTGTTTTTGTTTTTGTTGAAAACTAAAGGTTGTACAGATATGTCAGGTATTTGTTTCTGGTCTTTAATAGGGTGAATATAAAATATTTGGAAACTTCTCTAGATTTTTGGATGATTTGAGGAAGTCTGGCAAAGGTCTCCTAACTCTGATTGTTCATCAGTAGTAATCCCAGAATGATATTTCCTACTAAATGATATAGCTGAAATGAAAAACACTTATTTATGAAGGGATTGGGAATGCAGTTCTGGCCTGGTATCCTCTTGTTTAATTTAAAATGTGTGTCTTTTGTAGCTGGCTGATTGTAGCAAACGACAGGATAGAAGCCTGAAGTCTGTTTACACCTACTGTACTAGGACACGTGATAGTTTGCTCAGAATATCATGAACTTCACTTACTAAAGATGGCTAGTGAATACAAAGAGGACTGTAGCCAAAACAACAACAACCCCAAACCTGCCTCCTGTGTAACGGTGGCAACTAGTACAGGAAACAGGTGTGCTTCTGTGAACCAAGCCTTCCTATCTTGCATCATCATTATCACTCAGTTTAGTATTACAGTCATGCTTAGAAGTAAATCTGCCACACTCTTCCCCAGAGCATTTTTCCAGAATGCGGAGAGGACTCTGGAAGTTCCACCCATGTAATAAACTTGGAATTTATTACAACTCTGCAAAGACTAAGCAGTGGGGAATGTGATCATAAAGCAGCAGTATTAACAAATTACAGGTCATATCCTTATGGAAATTATATTTTTCATATCATTTTATTGCCATCAAAAGGCCGGTATTATATACTGTATAAGCTGTGCTTGCTAAAATCTCACCTTTGAATAGTGTACTAAAGGCTTAATGACAGTATTAAGGTTGAGTTCATCCTGAGTATAATATTGCTAGAAATCCATATAGTTTATATTTGTATAACTCAAACTTGCACTGAACTCTTAACCAAATGACATGGGCTGGATTTATTTACAGAAGTTATTAAACTAATATGTAGCTCAGGGTTGAACTGAGTCTTTGGTATTCTCTGAGTTTGGATGTTTGCTTACAGACATTTCATTACCCAACTAATTAATATCATCAGTGCTAGTGACAGTGGGATTTGCTCCCTGTTTATGTACAATAGCTTGTCCTGCTAGTGTTGGTGAGAGTGTGGTTTTGCTCCTTGGTAGTTCCTTGATGAGGGTATTGTTTTCTGCTTCATTGTTTGTCTGTTGTTAATCTATGCTTATCTTGGTATTGGGTACTGTAAGGGATATGTTCTGATTTTTTTCATTTCCTTCTCAGCTTTTCGTTGTAGATACAGTATGTCACAGAAGTGAGTACACCCCCTCACATTTTGTAAATATTTAAGTATATCTTTTCATATGACAACACTGAAGAAATGACACTTGGCTACAATGTAAAGTAGTGAGTATATAGCTTGTATAACAGTGTAAATGTGCTGTCCCCTCAAAACAACGCAACGCACAGCCGTTAATGTCTAAACTGCTGCCAACAAAATTGAGTACACCCCTAAGTGATAATGGCTACTTTACATTGTAGCCAAGTGTCATTTCTTCAGTGTTGTCACATGAAAAGATATACTTAAATATTTACAAAATGTGAGGGGGTGTACTCATTTCTGTGACATACTGTATATGCATCATCAAACTTCTCAGCTATTTTCCCTTATCCCCCATAGCTGCCACAAATACACACACACATACACACACACACACACACACACACACACACACACACACACACACACTTCTGTTAACTACTGGCAAGAGCAGGTAAGAAGGCTCTAAACTTGAAACTGGAAGAGGGATTTTGGTAACTACAGGCAGGAAACACAAGTGCAAATGGACAGTGAGTGATCTGACGACCCCTGGGGTTCCCCAAACCTTCTCCAGGGTCTGCAGAATCAAAATTATTTATCATCCGGTGTTGAAAAATTATCTATGTACTATTTATATACTACTAAAACTCTTGTGCCTGTAACCTTTAATTGGGAAAAACAGTGCATCATTGAGCTATAATTTTTGAACCACGGTACCTCCTTGAAAGTTAGAAGAGCAAACTTTCAAAACGTGTTCAAAATCTGGTACTCATGACTCCCATGGGATTAATAAAATAGCAGTGGGAGCAAGAATCACTTCCCATTTCCTGCCAGTTTCCTCTTTGACTTACCTTGGGGAAAGCTGGCAGGGAGCATTGGAAATGATGATCATGTGGCTGTGGCTGACTGCAGCAACATGGTGGCATAACATTGCTAAAGTGGCCACAACTTTGCCAAATTTCAATCTGCAGGAGTAATGACTCCTAGATTTTGAATGCATTCTTTAAGTTAGCCCATTTGAGATATGGTGATTCAAAAATTGTTGCCCTATGATGCATGATAGTGTGTACCATACCCAGTGGTGGTATTCAGCCAGTTCGTATTGGTTTGCACAAACCGGTAGCTAACTTTCTGCAGTTTGGCTAACTGGCTGATCCCACCACTGATCACCACACTCGGCCCCTTGCCCCATCTCCCAGCCACTCCTCACCTCTCCCCAAAGAGAAGAAGTGCCTGCTTATATGTATCTCCAACCTTTGCCCGAGTAAAGGCAAAGAGAGGTGCATTCAAAGGAGCAAAGGCCATTACACCCAGGAGAAGGAAGGGAGAGAAGCCAGGGGAGACAGAGGATCACCGGGTTTCCCCAAGAACAAGCAACCCAACACATGCCCTCCTTCCATGCCCTGAAGTTGAACCCACCCGCCCACCAAGAGTGTGCCGGCGTTTGCTTACCTGGCTGTCACGACCACGTTGACTAGATAGGCCGTTGCTAAGGCACCAGGGCCTTTCTGCAGCTAGCTGACAGCCACCGGCCTGGTGAGGCTGTGGGCTCCTGTTCCCGGAGCCTCTCTCTGGCTGGCAGCCGCTCCCACTGCAGCTCCCAGAGGTCGCCAGGGAGCCGATTCAACTGCTTCCCTATCCCTTCACGGCCAGGCAGCCTCTCTCTCCTACCTCGCTGGGAGATGTTCTGCCCCAGTGACGAGCCACCAATAATACGCACACACAAACTGCAAAACACTGTTCTGAACCTATGGTATCACACTAGGCTCAGGGAAGCTAATCGTTTTGAGACTAGGCAACTCTGTATGGGGCATATCCACAAGACTACTTATGATGATCAAACTGGTAATGACAAATAGAACTGTGATCATCATTGCGCCTAGCCACCATAGTGAACTACACATTCATTCAGATGGTAAAGTAACTGCTGCAAACTTAGTGTTTAATTGAATACAGTACAGCCTCTCTATTATGGTGTGATAATAATCCCTATTTGGACTATTACTAATCTGTTCCTTCTTACTTTTGTGTGGCCCTTTAATTCTCCTGGAAAATCAAACTCTCCAGCATTGCATTCTGGGCTTACTATTAATGAAAAGTTTCACAATGTTGATTTTGATGGGCTCCTCAGGCGGCACAGAAGGCCCTGGTTGCCTCTCAGCCTCTGGCACCGAGTCCTCTCCAACCTTCTCCCTCTCTGACTCGGGTGCCAGGTGCACGGGCCGATGGTACCTCGCCACAACCGCCTCATCGTCCTTGGGATCCATGATCAACTGCACGGGATACTAGCGGGCCACAACAGGAGAGCCGTGTGAAACCACAGAAGGCAAGGTCCTCCTGGACGGCCATCTCACTCACACGCCTGGCCTCACACTCTCCTGGCACAGTGAAGCAGTTGAAGAGGCACCATGGCGACCTCCGGGAGCTGCAGTGGTAGCAACTGCCGGCCAGAGAGCGGCTCTGAGAGCAGGAGCCCACAGCCTCAACAGACTGGTGGCAGAAAGGCCCTGGTGCCTTAGTGATGGCCTATCTAGTCATTTACAATGTGGACATGACAGCCGGGTGAGCGAGCGCTGGCGCACTCTTGGCAGGTTGCTTTTGAAGGGGTAGTTACAGCACATGTCATACCCACCCTACATGCCGATCCCCAAGTCTCTTCAGGAAAGAGTTTGGAGCACCCGCTGAACCCGGCCAAAACTCAGTGGAGATTTTCTTTCCACTGCGCAACGGCGCAAGCTGCAGCCGGGCAAGGAAAGTGGCTGGAAGCCACTTGTTCTCCATGCGCTCAGGCTTTCCAGCCTCCTGACCATCCACCTGAACCCGTGAAGGCGAGAGAAGTGGAGAGGGCTGGCTTTTTCCCTAGGTTTGTCCAGCAGTTGGCTGTCAGGGGGGAAAACAGACAGGGGCCTGAGGAGGATGCCATTTTCCACCTGACAGCTGGACAAACCTAGGCAAAAATCTAACCCTCACCGGTGCCCAGCTTCACCAACAGTGGGCTTGCAAAGGGCAATTGTGAACTGCCACCTGCATCAAGTTAGACTGGAGAGGGAGAGTGCGAGCGAGTGAATGAGCACAGAGGAGACAACCGGGGGAGGGAAGCCAGGCAAAGGGTCAAGCGAGGGGCATCCGCAGCATGCTGTAGCACATGCACTTTCCCTTAGCTTCCTTCTTTCAGAGGACTACTATCTGCTCGGCTCCCCTCCTGCTTCTCCACCTCTTCTCTCACCCCATTAGCCAGCCTGCCAGCTGGAGGTGAGTGGGTGGGCTTTATTGCATTCCAGGCATTTCCCACCCAAATGGTACGCCATGTTTGTAAAGGGGGGAGGTGTTTGGGGAAGGCAGTGGGAGAATGGAGGGTGGTGGTGGCAGAGGAGTCGTTTTCGAGCCATTGGTTTTTGTGGGGCAGAGAGTCTCCCCCTAGTTACGCAGGCAGAGGTGCACTTCCCATTTTGGTAGCCCGCTGTAGGGGAAAAAAACAAAAAACCATGGCTTGGGCCGGGCTGCTGAGCTAGCAGCAGAACTTCCACATCCAGGATAGACCCACCACGCCACCGATATGTGCGTATATACTGGCAGAGGATGGTGTGTACAAAATGAGAGGCTTTTCCTCCCCTGGGCAGTAGAGCCGCGTCTCTCATTAGTGCCAGAGAGGCTGAGAAAGCATTGCGTGCATGCCAAAAAGTCTTTCTGGCAGCCTCACCTGTAGCAGAAATGAAAATATCAACTCTCTCTAGTCCCTAATTCTCCTTAAGCATTGCCAAGCGAGGAACAGCACTGGCAGACTTTCTAAGCCTGCCTAAAGCAGGTGAAGCTTTACCCACAGGACGAAGAAGAGATATCAATAGGGTTAGATATTAACAGCTTTTGTCTGAAGGAGGAGGAGGAGTGAAAAGAGAGGGAAAGAGAGAAAAAAGAGGGAAAGCGGCGGAGTGAGAAGTGCCTCGCCTGCCAGGCACTAAAGCGCCACCACTGCCGCTACAGCGAGAGAGAGTGGGGGGGGGGAGGGAGAGAGGGAGAGAATGATCCGATCCATTCCATTCTATTCCATTCCATTCCATTCCATTCCTCTCTCTCTCTCTCTCTCTCTCTCTCTCCCCCTCTCCCTCCCTCTCCCTCCCTCCCTCTCTCTCCCCC
>QLTV01003783.1:1089661-1107140 GCA_003457575.1 Thermophis baileyi
AGCCAGCTGGTTTGCCAATTCTTTCTCACGGTGGCTGCTTAGCTCCAACAACTGCTTCCTGTTGGGGGCCCTAAGGAGCCCGGGCGGGGAGGCGAGGAGTGGCTGGGAGGGGGGGGGCGAGGAGAGGGGCGGCGAGGCCACCACCCACGCGAGTGACGTCAAGTTGGCCATGCCCACCCAGTGACATGACCACCCAGCCGGTCATTAGGGCAGAGAACCAGTTGTTAAATTAATTGAATCCCACCACTGACCATACTATGTGCGTACCAGATAGTAAGGATGAAGGAGAACTCAGATACAAAACAGGTTATGTAGAAAACAAACACAGGATCAGTCAAAAAGGACTCATATGCCTATACACTGATGCACAAAGTATGAGGAATAAACAAGATGAACTAGAAATCTAAGTACATGAGGGTAGGTATGATATTGTTGCCATTACGGAAACTTGGTGGAATGAAACACATAAATGGATTAGCAATAACAATAGCACTTAGACTTATATACCATTTCACAGTACTTTACAGCCCTCTCTAAGCGGTTCACAGAGTCAGCATATTGCCCCCAACAATCTGGGTCCTCATTTTACCCACCTCGGAAGGATGGAAGGCTGAATCAACCTTGAGCCAGCCAGTGAGAATCAAACTGCCAAACTGCAGGCAGCAGAAGTAGCCTGCAATACTGCTAGAGGGATTTAAATTGTTTAAAAGAAACAGACCTAATAAAAAAGGAGGTGGATTTGCACTATATATAAGAAAAAACCCTGTCTCTATAGAAATACAACAGAACAACGATGAAAACAGTCTTGAATGCATTTGGATCAACTTAAAAGGAAAAAAATAATGACATTTCGATAGCGTATAGTATACTAAAGGGCACCCAACCAAGCAGAAGAAATAGATGAACTTTTTGCTAGTCAGTTAACAAAGATATGTAGGAAGCACATCCTGATGGTAAGGTGGGACTTTATGTACCCTGACATCAACTGGGAGACAAACTCTGTACCTACGGGAACATCAAACAGATTCCTGATAAACCGAGCAGAAAACTTGTCTCCCAAAAGGTAGAGGAGAGAACTAAAAGGTCAGCCATACTGGACTTAACTCTCACTAATAGAGATGAAATGGTAGAAGGTGTTGAAGTTACAGGAACCTTGGGGGTGAGTGGGTAGTGATCATGCAATACTGGAATTTGACATTATGCAAGCACAAGCAATAGAACAAAGTCAAACTAGAGTCTTAGAGTTCAAGAGAGCTGATTTCAATAAACATAGAGCTTGAAAAGGATTCTGTGGATGAGAATCCTCAAGGGAAAACAATCCAAGAACTTTGAGAAACTTTGAAAAGTGAAATTATAAAAGCCCATCTAGCACATGTCCAATGAAGAAGAAAAATAAGAGATCTTAAAAGAAACCAGCTACACAAAGAACTCTCTGGTAAACCAAAAGACAAAAAGGACAAATATAAAAAGTGGAAAGAAGGGCACATAAGTAAGGCAGAATATTAGCAAATAGCCCAGAGCTGCAAAGATGAAGTCAGAAAAGCTAAGGCTCAAAATGAACTAAGACTTGCGACAAAAGTCAAAAATAAGAAAAAAAAAAGCTTCTTTCAACATGTAAAAAAGAAAAACAAAAAATCAAGGAAATGATTGTTCCATTAATGGGAGAAAATGGCAAGAAGATGACAAGCAGCAGGGAGAAAGCAGAAATGCTTAACTCATTTAGATGAGGGGACAGAAGGGGAACTCATCAGATTTGCAGATGACACCAAACTGGCAGGAGTAGCCAACACTTCAAAAGATAGGGTCAAGATCTAGAAGGATCTTGACAGACTTGAACACTGGGCCCTATCTAACAAAATGTAATTCAATGGTGAAAAAATAAGATTCTACATTTAGGCAAGAAAAACCAAATGCATAGCTATAGAATAAGTCAGTGTTGGTGAACCTTTTCGGCACCGAGTGCCGAAATGGAAGCACGCACGCGTGTGTGCCGGAAACTGGAAGAGCAGTTGCCCGATGCACATGTGCGCGCAGGGAAGATGATCTTCTGGTTTCCAGTGAGCACATGCACACTGGCCACCTGGTCTTCTGGTTTCTGGCACACATGCACGTGCAAAGAGCAGCTGGCTGGCACACATGCGTGTGCAGGAAACCAGAAGAGCAGCCCCCTGGTGCGCATGCGCGTGCCTGGAAGATGATCTTCCAGTTTCCGGCATGCACATGTACACCGGCCACCTGGTCTTCCAGTTTCTGGTGTGCATGTGTGTGCAAAGACCAGCTGGCCGGCGTGCATGTGTGCGCTGGAAACCGAAAGAGCAGCTGCCTGGTGTGCATGCGTGTGTTGGGAAGATGATCTTCCGGTTTCCGGTTTCCGGCATGCACATGCGCACCGGCCACCTGGTCTTCCGGTTTCTGGCGTGCATGTGCGTGCAAAGACTAGCTGGCCAGTGCGCATGCGCATGCTGGAAACCAGAAAATCATCTTCTGATAACTCTGTTATTCTATTCCATTCTATTCTATCTTCCTGGCGCGCGCATGCGCACTGGGCGGCTGCTCTTCCGGTTTCCGGCACTCCCACGTGTGTGAAGACCAGCTGGCCGGTGCGCCGGAACCCGGAAGAGCAACGGGCAATGGCTCGTATACCCAGAGAGATGGCTCTGCATGTCACTTCCGGCACTTGTGCCATAGGTTCGCCATCACATAAATAGGTGGTACCTGGCTCAATAGTAATATCTGCGAGAGAGATCTAGCAGTCCTAGTGGACAATCACTTAAATATGAGCCAGCAGTGTGCTGCAGTTGCCAAAAAACCCAATGCAGTCCTAGGCTGCATTAACAGAGGGATAAAATTATGATCATGTGAAGTGTTAATATCACTTTATAATGCCTTAGTAGGACCACACTTGGAATATTGCATCCAGTTTTGGTTGCCATAATATAAAAAAGATGTTGAGACTGTAAGAAATAGTTCAGAGAAGAGCAACAAAGATGATTAGGGGACTGGAGAATAAGAACAGTTGCAGGAATTGGGTAGTTTAATGAAAAGAAGAACAGGGGGCGACATGATAATAGTGTTTGATATTAATATTTGAGGAGCTGCCACAAAGAAGAGGGGGTCAACCTATTCTCAAATGCAACTGAAGGCAGGACAAGAAGTACTGGATATAAACTAATCAAATAGAGATTCAACCTAGAAATAAGGAGAAATTTCCTGATAGTTAGAAAAATTAACCAGTGGACTGACGCCTGCAGAAATTGTGGGTGCTCCAATACTGGAGGTTTTTAAGAAGAGGTTAAACAGCCATTTGTCTGAAATGCTATAGGATTTCCTGCTTGAGTATGGTTGGACTAGAAGACCTCCAAGATCCCTTCGAAGTCTGTTATTCTGTTATTCTGCATTGTTTCATCCATTTGAATGTTACAGAGAGTTTCAGTAGTATATAGATAATAAACAAATGTGAAAATATTTATTATTAATATAAATATAATAAACAAACACATGTAATTAATTCTCTCTATTAAAAACAATGGGAAGTATGACTAGCAAAGAGAAGGTGGAATATAGTGATTGTAGTGGAAACTGTAGCTAAATATGAAAAAACAGCTCCAGACTCCTAAGTGAGAATTTCTTCTGTCTCTTCAGCATATCAAGTAAATAAGACTGTAAAAGCCTTGTCTTGGGGAAGAGTATGGGAAGAAGTGGCCAAGACTTTGGAGGTCCCTTCCTTAAACAGAGTCTCTCTTCCTGGTGGGAATCAGCTTTCCACTTAGAGATGAAATCCTACTTGGCTAGAAACAATACTTCATCTGCCATGTGCTGCTGTTGATAGGATATGCAGCCCTTCCCTGGGAGCCAGGAATTGGCAGCTTTTCTCCAGTCAAGAACTGCACTTTATTTTTTTTAAGTTGTTTTTAGACTGATCAGGCCAGAAGAAGATATAATGACCTCCTCAGAACAGAATGGGATGTTTAGACGCCAACCATTGGGCACGGCCACTTCACTCCAGACCATCCACCTCAGCCAATTCAGAGCTGCCTTTCTTTCTCCACTGCCCCTACCCCGGCGATTCTCCACCATCAATGGCCCCCTGGTCCTCCACCTCCAGCCCTTTGTCCCAGACCATTTCCCCAAGCACTGATTGACCTGGACCTTTCGCTCCACGGGACAAGTAGTCAATCAGGTGGCAGCGATGGTGCTGGGGGGACAAGCGATTGTTGGTGAGTGGGGCAATCACAGGGTCTGTGAGGAAGTCTGGCAGCCCTCCTGTCAACCCTCGCGGCTGCTTTTTACTCACGGAGCTTTGAAGGAGTGCACGATACCGGGGGCTATGGGAAGGCCTGGCAGCCATTGTGCGAGTGTTAGGGGGGCAGTAGCACTTTAAAAAACAGTTGTAGAGTGGCGGCAGCACTTTGAAAAAATTGGTGGCGGCAATAGAAGCCTCCCATTTTGATACCCCACCATCCACCATTGCCTCAATGCCGTTGTCTACAATGGGAAACCCCGCACACTGCCCTGCACACCACTGCAGCAGAACTGCCCATTTGGCATTCGGGCCAGAGCCAAGGTGCAGAGGCAGTGGCAGGGGGTGTCAAAATGGGAAGTTCCTGCCTTCCTGCCCTCCGCCTTCCTGCCCTCCGCCCTGCCCTCCCCCCCACACAACTGAACTGCTAGTTCGGTGTTTGGGCCGGAGCCAACCTACTGTGGCCGCTTCAATCCACTGTGCGAGGGACGGACCCGGGCAGTGAGTGAGCAAGCTGGAAGGAGGAGAGACATTACTCATCATGCGTGCTGAGAGTGCCGCCACCCACATGCTGTTTTGTTCTGACCCACTAAAAAGTCTTTGGCATCAAGTTCTGCCACCGTCTTTCTGCATGTAGACACTGGCCATTAATGGAGTCCTCTGATCGTTTCGCACACTCTACTCTCTTCGAGCGCATGCGAGAACATGCATCCCACATGCAGCTGACGGGCGTGCAAACTGATTGGAGGGCTCTGCTTTAACTCTTATTTTCAACTGGTGTATCCATAGGAGTCAAGCATTTTTTGGCTATAATGTGGAAAAATCCTATGTTCCTTGAAGATAAGTACCTCCTTCTTGCTACACACAAACTTCAAGTGTCTCTTTCGACTAGAATTTTCCAAATCCCATTCAAGACGCACCACTTGAGCATTGTTGGCCATCAATTACAAATATCTTTCCAGATGACTTTTGTGTTTTGCCAGCAGAAAGCCCTGACATTCACAACATAGAAACCAGGGGTGAAATTCAAAATTTTTCCCTACCGGCTCTGAGGGCATGGCTTGGTGGGCGTGGCTTGATGGGCATGGCTTGGTGGGCGTGGCTTGGTGGGCATGGCTTGGTGGGCATGTGACTGGGTGGGTGGGCGTGGCCAAGTCGACGTCACTTCTTTGCCCTAATGACCTACAAAAAGAAGATATACCAATTATTATACACAAAACAATAAAAGAGGTACACAAATACTTACATAAGAGCAATAAGACTCTTATTGCTGTTATGTAAGTATTTGTGTACCTCTTTTATTGTTTTGTGTTTAATAATTGGTATATCTTCTTTTTGAATTTCACCCCTGAATTCTATCTACTTGCTTTCCCCAACCTGGTGCTTGTCCCAGCATCCTCGGGGTTAACGGGAGTTTCTGTGTGCCTAATAAAGTAGACAAGAGCTGATAGCTGCATAGAGTTTGTTTTCCTGTTTGATAAGACTCTTATCTGTGATTAATATGTATATTTATATATATGTATACATATTATATACATAGGGAAATCGACATGGCTGCTTGAGAGCATCCCCGGTGGAACTGCAGCCTGGGAATCATGTGCTCTGCAGTCCTATTATCTGTTTCTAGCCATCTGGGCACTGAAGTTAGATTCAGTCAGATTTACGGTTGAGTCGGCCCGAAGAGGTGAGCGGCGAGCAGTCGGGCGTGGGCAGGGCCAACCAGGGGCGATTTTTACCGGCTCTGTGAACCGATTCAAATCATCCCTACTGCCTCTCCCGAGCCCGGCCGAGGTGGTCAAATTTCACCCCGGTAAAAACCATTTGATATCTAATCTGGTGTGTGATTTGGTCTCCTCTCTCTTTTTATTTAACAACAGTATTTTTCTTTGAAATTCACAACATTGTAATACTGGGAACCTTAGCTTTGTTTACCCAGTCCAAAGGAGACAATTACTTTGTCTTGGATTTATTTTTTATTTTTTTGCCACACAGTATTCTTCTCAGCCCCTGGAGTCCATGTATTTCATTTCCAGTTGAAGCCATGTACATTCAATTTCCCTGTTTCAAGTAGGTAAGTAGGTCTAGTGACTTATTCACGGAGTTGCTATGTTTATTCCTCCCTCTTTAGCTTCTCAGAAGGTTGTTCTTTTTGGCAAGCCACACAACAAATGTAGAGAAAATTCATAGACAAATACATGACAGATGGAATTAAAGATTGATTATATGAACACCAACATTTCCCCCCCACCTCTCTTTTTCATTTGTGGATCAGAGTGAAGATATTTTTGTGAAATCATATACAGAGGTCAAGATTGGTGGATAGACACTAAAGGACATTCGTTGATTAGTTGATATTCTTCGCAAACACTGAAATGTCCAAAATGTAATGCCTGCCCATGATTATAGTTATATTAATTTTGCCCTTGATCTGAACAGGGAAAAACAACTTTGAGGTCTTCTCATCTCATTTAAATACATGTGATAAAGGTTTGCACTCAGCAGATGGCAGTACTTAGCTGACCTTGTCTTAGTAGTAACAACAGTAGTTTTATTGGTCTGGATTAAAAGAAGAATCAGCCTTGTTAGTACTTTGATGGAGACCTCCAGGAAATTCACAGTTGTAGGGGAAACTGGGAAGTTTCCCATCCCTGAAGAAGAGAGCAGCAATCCCTTGCCACAGTGGGTCCAAAAAAGCAACCCAAACATATCCATAAAATTACCAGGTATTAAACTCAACTTGGAGAAGATTGTAATGTAAAGCCCTGTGATGGACTGGGGTTCTGGAAAGACTCCCAAAGTCAAAAATGATATTATGCTGTTCTCTTGAACAGGCAAGTGCTAGAAGTCAATATTGATTCCAAGCCCCCCCCCCTCACACACACACACAAAACACAAAAACAGCCCAACAAGCAACCTGGCCTCCGAACTCCCTGCCTGCTGGCCCTGCTGCTGCTGGGACACTGGAGCTCTGGTCTTGCTCAGACTGCTGCTACGATTAGGCAGAAGGCAGGGCACCCCCATTCCTTGGGGATGATTTATGGTGAAGCCATGGAGGGAACATTTTTTGGATGTGCATGTATGTAGGAATCCCGAAGGAAAGGAGGATTGGCAGAAAATCTCCCCTCCCCCCTTTTCCTGTTGATCCTCCTTTCCTTGAGGTGATTTATGTTGAAGCGTGTGCGTGTGTGCAGCGCTGGAGGGGATGATGAGCAGAGAGGGGATCTGGTTTAGGTGAGTAGGGTGGAGCAGGAAGGAAGAATTGTGGGAACTTCTCGGATCTTGTTGGCCACCTCGTTCATCACGATTGGATTTTGCTTCAGATGTGGGAGAGGGAGAAAGAAAGATCGAAAGCACCTGCACAATGGGCGGGCAGGTGAAGAACACTCTTTCAGAAAGTGATCTGCAAGTGGGGGAGGGGGGATTTTCCTGCTGATCCTCCTTTCCTTGGGGATGATTTATGCGAGAAAAAAGCAAACCCATCCGATCTAACTGCATATCTACACGCCGGTGGAAAGTGGGTTGGGTGAGCTATCACTTCGATGGGCAGGAGCTCCGTGGCAGCCCTGCAGTGGGACAGACAAATGGAAGAGGGAGGGGAAATCTCCCCTTCCTCCTTTCTGCCCCCAAAATTGCCCCGTACCAGGCAGGAGCAGACGGATGGAGGAAGAAGGGGCAATCTTCCCCTCCCTCCTCCATCCCACTACAGGGCCACCACAGAGCTCTTGCCCGCTGAAGCTGCAGGGTGGCTGAGAGCAGCGCAGCCAGGAGGGTGAAGAGCCTCACAAGGCCAGCAGCAGCAGATGCATCCGGACAGAGGTGGGGGGGGGCAGGTGAGCTCCAGGCCTGACGGACCCGAGCTCCAGGCTTGACAGAGTGCAAACCATGGTCACTGCCTGCTCCAGAGCCACAAGGTGAGATGTGGAACAGAGGGGCTCTCGGCTGTGAGGTTGCCTGGTGCTGCGGATAGGACCGGGGCTGGAAAGAGTACACTGGAAACACCCCCAGGCACCCGGAGAGACAGAACGAGAGGCAGCTCCCGGCCCTCGCTGGCCCAGCTGATCTGCAGGGCTGCAATTAAGGGGCCGACCCTCCGTGAGGTGACTGGGGAAGGGAAGGAGATGCCACGCCTCAGGGATCGCTGCCAGTGTTTGTAAGAGGACACACAGTTGGGCTGCCTCCTGTGCTGGCCACGCCCACCCCCTCACTAGGGCTTATTTTTGGGATAGGGCTTATATTAGACTCACCCCCCAAAAAGTCAGGCTAGGGTTTATTTTTGGGGTCGGTCGTATTTTCGGGCATACATGGTATTCAGTGGTGGGGTTGAAAAAATTTAGCAACTGGTTCACTGCCCGGTTGCTGAGTGGGCGTGGCCATGGGGGCATGGCCTACTTGGCCTCCAGCACCACAGCGGGGAGGGGGGATTTTCACCCTCCCCAGGCTCCAGAGGCTTTCCTTGAGCCTCTAGGAGGGCAAAAACGGCCTCCCCCGGGCTCCAGAGGCCCCCCGGAGGCTGAAAATGGGCCCGTTTCTGGACTTCCGGTACTTCCGGTAGGGCCATTTTTTGCCTTCCGAGACTCCAGAGGCTTTCCTGGAGCCTCCAGGAGGGCAAAAACAGCCTCCCCTGGGCACCGGAGGCCTTCCGGAAGCCGTAAACAGGCCCATTTCCGGACTTCTGGTAGGCCTGTTTTTCGCCCTCCCAGAGCCTCCATGCAGGCCCTGGTCACTTACCTGGCATCCAAAATGGGCCATGTGGAGACTCCTGGGAGGGGCTGGGCTGGGTGGGCGGGGTCAGCCAGTCCTTGGAACAACCGGTTCAGTGAACCAGATTAACATTAACATCCGGTTCGCCCGAAATGGTTGAATCCCACCCCTGGGTATATGTCTCTTTTTGCATGCTATTTTGCACAATATTTGCATTTTTGAAAACTTTTTTGGGGAACCCCTTCATGTAGTTCAGATAAAAGCAAAAATTGTAGGATAATAGAGTTCTTGTTCATGACAAGTTTAGCAAATCCAAAATCAGCCTGTATTTAAATTTGGACCAAATAATTCTTCTTTCTATGAGCTATTAGAACAGAAATCTTACTGACATGTAGCTTCTAAAATTAAGTGCATAAAGAGCACTCAAAATGACTTAAGCAAGTTAATTTTTAAAAACAAAAATATTTTAAAATGAAAAGAAAAAATATTACATACTATTGGATAACAATACTGTAGTATCAACTGTATGTTTGAAACCCAGCAGTAAAATAATTTTCATAACCATTTAATTTAGCAAGGCTGGAGAAAGAACCTAAAAGGTAGGAAGGAAGGAAGGAAGGAAGGAAGGAAGGAAGGAAGACATTACTTTTGCTATCTGCCAGGTTTCCTGCCCAGCTGTCTTTTCTTGTCTTTAAAACTTTTTTTTTTTTAATTTTCAAAAACTGAGAAGCTGGCGTGCTGCAAAGCAAATCTCCAATCCCAGGGTTTGCCATCAGCTTTCTTAGAATATAGCAACAATGTCCTGCTAGAGCTCAGGCCTTTGAAATTAGCTCACTTGGCCAAAAAATGAACAAAAGTAGGCAAGGGTAGGAGGAAAAAAAGAGGTCAGGGAGTTAAAAGCAGCATTTGGTAAAATAGTGCTCTATCTTTGTTTATTGCACCGCAGCTGCCTTTTCGTAATTTGGGACAGTCCCCATTCCAATCTTCAGCAGCCCTTTCCTGACAGAATCCACAACATGTTCCTAAGGAGGGGAGACAAGATGGTGAAGAGGCAGCAACCACTATAAAGAACTCCTCTGAAGGAATATTTCTTTACCATACCATCCTCCTGCTGTTTTTATTGGAGGCCTCAATACTTGAAAAAAGCTGGAAAGTGTTGGGAAAGTTCCAGGACACAACTGATCATCGTGGAAGAAGATGTCTGGCATATTCTGCAACATAAGCTAGTGTTGTGCTAGTTTCACAGCCAAAAGCTAGTGTTGTGCTAGTTTCACAGCCAAAACAGCCAAAAGCTACCTAATGAGCACATAGTCCACCCTACTCACTGAAATCCCTTCATCGGATACAATGCTTTAGAGTGGGATTTACAAGCAGAAGTCTAAAGTCAACAGTTTATACATCTCTCCGCTCCAAAAGGAGAGAACTCTCCCTCTCTACCCACTTTCCCTCTGGACCCAGTCTGAACATCCGGCTCTGAAGCTGCACAATTAACAGAACGAAAGTGTGAATACCAACCTGATAAACTTAAAGAATGAAAACGCAACTGACTTTCTAACCAGACGAAGTCTGCTGATCACACAAACAGTCCTCTCTATCTTTGACTTATTGTCTATAATTTAAATTAAGTCTTTAAAAGACTTAAAACATATTAACAACCAGCCAAATGACAACCATGCACAGACTTCTTTTACCAAGTGTCCCACAAAAGCAAACAGAAGGGAAGCCAAGAGAAACCTTCCCTAACCAAGGAAAAGAGAAAGCAATAATTAGAGAGTTGATCACTTCCATGGGAAAGGATGAGAAACAAGCTTCCAATGGGCAGATAACCAAGAGAGAGAGAGACTTTTAAATTGTAAATATTATTTACGTAAATATTATTTACAAATGAATCACCTTACAAATATAAAATAACACAGTAAATAGAAGTTGATGGGGAACAAAAAGAGCAATTATTTTTATCTTTAAGCCAGTTGCAACACTGAGAGGAGCAGCTGATTGATTTACCACAGGCTGGGTGGCTTCCATCTAGCAGAGACCGAGAGCCAATTCTACTTACATTTAGGCAATCTCCAATTCCTGATATGTCGTTTAAAATGAGGCATTTTCTGCAAACTTTTTCAATGTTTCTAAAGCGTGTGTTCTGCTCAGAAGAATTCAGCCTACTCCTTTGCAAATCTGGCCCCAAGACTATTGCTTCTTGAAAGACTAAACATGACCACCCAATTTCAGATAATCTCAAGGACACTTTATTAATTCAGTCCCTGAGAGATGGCTGCTGGGGCCAAAAATCTGCTCTCTTACAGCAAGACACTGCACATATGACCTTCTAGAAAAAATAATAATAATTCTTTCAGTGCTCTGCCAGATTCAGAACTTCTCATATTATACAAAGACTTGATGACTTGAGAGAAACTCTAGTGGCAACCCATAAAACAGCTAGACCTTTAATTTATCTCTTTTTACCAACCATCCAAGAAAGCTGCTAGCCCTTTGAGAAAAGACCTGTAGGCATGTGGCCCCCTCCTCTGACCTAGGGAACCTAGATTTGCAGTTCATCAATATAGGGTCCCCTGGAGCAGATCCAAATCCCTCCACCCTGTCCCCTGTCAAAGTACCACAACATGCAGAAACTCCAGAGAATAATTAACCAAATGCTGCTGATATACAAGAGGAAGGTTTCGACTGCCTAAAACCCTGGGAATCATCCTCTGAATCAGATGTTAGCCCATACCAGGAACACAACATGGACTCCTGTGGCTTAATATACCCAATAACTGCCACACACTTCAGTCTTCAAGCAAACCTTTGCCCGAGGAATCATGTGGACCTATGGCACTGGAAGCCCCCAAAGTAGGAAGTGGAATCACCCCCCCTCAACAAATTATACCAACATGAAACAACTATCTCCTAATGTCCATAATGTCAACCCTCACCAAAGTTATTTGACTCCATAGAACAGCACAAGAATGGCAAAAGCGGGGAGGCAAATTATTATATCTTCCCAGATACTGAAGGAACATTTCATATCAACATCCGTAGACCACAATACAACAGCAGCCACCCCCTGAGATAACAAAGAAGTTCCACCCTAGAATCACTATCTTTGCTTTCCTGGAACATTGCCAGATGGGAAGCCAGAAATAGAGACCCTGCCTTTATGAACTACATCTCCCAATTTAATTATCCTTATGTTCCAAGAGATGTGGTCAACAAACAATCTCTTTATTGAATGATATAAGTCATTATCCTTCTCAGCAGTTCCTGGCACAAGACAAGGAAGATATCCTGCAGGTTTGAGCACTCATATCTCAACCACTTTAAATACTGAGATATGTCAATAGACTACTTGAGAATCTTGCATAAACAGTTATTCTGAATTTCTCTGGATAGAAACTGCTTCTCATTAATTTCTATATACCTCTATCCCTTGATCATGCATTGTTTAAATTTAGTGAAAAGTGTAAAATTATATCAATGCTCTTCAGTTATTCTTTCCCACAGCCCACGTTGTGATTGCATGGGACTTTAAAGTCAGACTAGGCCCAAATGACAATTGTCCATTTGACAAATTTTCTAAAATTCCTGACTGTCCCCCCCTTCCTACTAACTAGAGAATCTCATGACTACATTGGAGATTTCAGGGGCTCACAGTTGCTGCAGACATTCTATATGTTGGACCTGCAAATTTTGAATGGCATCATTATTACTGATTATCCAGTAAGATTCTCACATGGTATAAGGACTTCTCTGATTGACTATGTGATATGTCAAGAAACTTACCTTTCTCAATTCTTCAATTTCATAGTGACAAGTGTCCTGAGTATGATCATTGCCCCAATATGTTGCCTCCTTTCTGTCCCTAACCTGTCCCATCTGAAGATATCCCAAAGGGACAAATACACACAAAAAGGACTGTCAGACAAAGGATAAATTAATTCAAGGGCTCTCCATCAATGAAGCACTTCCACAATTACATACAGGTATTGTGGATGGCAGGCCCCCTGAACAGGTCTTGCCATCCTACATTCAGCTAATCTACCTTCTTCAGCCACTTCTCTCTACCTATCCATTTAGCACTAATAAAAATCAGAGCTCTTTTAACCAACTCTGGTTCAATAGTGATTGCCACGTACCAAGAAACAACTAATTTCCTGCTTTAAAGAATATAAAAAGGATTCTCTCACCTATTCAACCCAGGACCTGCTCCTATTCAAGAGGAAATATAAACAGCTATCACATTTAAAGAAGAGGTATTCCCTGACACAGTCTTGGAACCAATTAATCTCTGCCACTCATTTCAAGAATTCAGTTCTGTTCTAGATATATATAACTCTTCAGTCTGCTTCCTCTTTTCCATGAATTTCATCCTCTAGTCCCATCAGCCTCCTCAGTATGGTTAGCAAACTATATGCCAGACACTTGGACTGGGTCATAACTGAGAACATTTTGGCTGATGAGCAGGCAGGCTTCAGAGAAGGTTGCTCAGCCATTGACCATACTCTAATTCTCCAAAATCTAGTTGAGAAAAAACGTCTTTTGAGCATGCTCATCACTTTATGTAGAGTTCATTGACCTTAGAAGTGCTTTTGACACCATCTCCAGATTCAAACTATGGGAGAAATTAAACTCTTCCTCAATGAATGAAAGACTGTTGGTAATTATACAGTACGTACGTTGTATGAGAACTCCCAGAGGAAGATGCTATGTAGTGCCCATGGACACTGTACCAAAGAAATTCCTGTTAAGTGGGGAGTGATAAAGGGGTATATTTTTAGCTCCCCTTATTTTTATTATATATATTAATTGCCTTATTGACAAATTGAACAGTTCATCTGTTCATCCACTGAAATTGGGAAATTTCCATTCTTCTGTATGCAGATGATGCTGTCCTGCTTTCCCCAACACAAATTGGCCTGAAATGGGGACTCCAAAGCAGAGGTGGGTTGCTGCCGGTTTGGACCGGTTCTTTAGAACTGGTAATGGAAATTTACCGCTGCTCACCGAACTGGCAGCAAAGACTGGCGGTCCATGCCCCCAAACCGGTCTTCCGGTCGCCGTGGCTTGAAAAATAACCCTCTGCGCATGCGTAAAGGCTTCTGTGCATGCGCAGAAGGTCATTTCCGGGTGTTTTGCGTGACATGACGGGAGCGTCCCCATCGCGCACTTCCGTCATGATCAGAACCTGTAGGGAAGGTAAGTAGAACCCACCCCTGCTCCAAAGGCTAGCTGAGCACTGCCAAGATGCCTAGAAATTAATTACACTGAAACCAAGGTCATGGTCTTTGCTAAGCACCCTAAGACGCATATCTGGTGATTAAATAACCACCTACTAGAGCAAGTCAAGAATTTAAGGGGATTGTCTTCCAAGCTATGGGTAACCGCAAATCTCATGCTGATTACATCACTTTAAATGCACACAAAACAGTGTCAGTCTTAAAGTTATTTTACTTCTCCAAAGGAACTCAGCATATACCTGCACTGATTAAAGTCTTCACAGCTAAGGCTTGAGCCCAGCTCCTTTTTGGAGCTCAGTTGGGCCCCTAGAGCTCATTTCTTCCTTTGGAAAGAGTCCAGTCTAAATTTCTGAGAATTTAGCACTTTTCACACTGCATTTTAATCATATCTGTTCCCCATGAAGGTAACCTTCTCAAAAGTGAAACTTCTGCCTGATTTACATCTTCTCCCACTGGCTTAAGACCCCTTTCTTTCCAGTAGGTCTGACTCGTGATGACTGACAGCTTCCAGTGCTCCTGGAGCTAGGCAATGCAAGCCAAATTTCAACTTTATGGCTATTCATGCCCAACCATTTTCTTGATGGGCTACAAATCTCAGACAGTGGGCCATTGATTTAGAGCTGCAAGCCGACTTCTTGGTCCTATCCAGAAAGATCTCCTTGAGCCACTCTGTACATCTTCTCCAACCAGCCAGATATCTCAGTCACATAACAATCCCTTAATTCAGAAGGGCCTTTTCCTTAGCCAGATTCAATGTCCTTCCAACAGCCATTACTGAAGGAAGATACAACAAGATGCCCTTTGAACAGAAACTGTATCCATGCAGTGGTGGAATAATTGAATTGACTCCATATCCAGACCCAAACACATATTATGTTCCACTGTCCTCTCTATAGTAGAACATGCCAGGAATTATTATCCCCACTTTTTATTAAATACTCTGGCACCCTGGTCATTCCAATTGGTTTTGCCTCAAAATGGTCTCACCCGTTCCAAAGTAAAAAGCACAACATACTTTTGCTGGGAGAAAGACCAAAAAATCTGTAGGGCATTACAGGTAGTCCTCGATTTATGACCACAATTGAGCCCAAAATTTCTGTTGCTAAGCAAGGCATTTGTTAAGTGAGTTTTGCCCCATTTTAGACCTTTCCTGCTACTGTTGTTAAGTGAATCACTGCACTTGTTAAATTAGTAATGCGGTTGTTAAGTGAATCTGGCTTTCCCATTAACTTTACCTGTCAGAAGATCGCAAAAAGTAATCACATGATCCCGGGACACTGCAACCGTCATAAATATGAGTCAGTTGCCAAACGTCTGGATTTTGATCACATGATCTTGGGGATTTTGTAATGGTCATAAGTGAGAAAAACAATCATAGCTCACTTTTTTCAGTGCCGTTATAACTTCAAACAGTCACTAATGATCTGTTGTAAGTCGAGGACTACCTGTACTTTGGATCAGAATAAGTAACTTGACCAGCAGGAACACACACACATCTCTATATTTTTATAGGTAGGCTATTGGACATATGTTTAATAACAGCCGAATAGTATGGCAGAAGATTATATACCAGTGTAGGGAAGGAATCCATGTAACAAATGAACATCACTTGTGAAGGCTAAGCTAAATTGCATATAGAGAGCAGTAGATTGTGTTATTTTAAACATGGAATTCTATGGTTTCATTTACTGTGTTTTAAGTGCCACGAATACGTATTAGATCTGATGGTTGAAGCAATTAGTCATCTGCTTATTAGGTAAGGACTAGCCACTAGCATGGGAGGTACCTTAGGTTAGGTAAGCCACTAGCATGGGAGGTACCAATGCATACTGAAGTGGTGAGCCATCCATTGGCTCTGTTCCTTCCAGAGAAATGAGACAAAGAAATCACCAGAGGGGAAACTAGAGTTCATGCTGCTGCTATCAGACTAGAAGACCTCCAAGGTCCCTTCCAACTCTGTTTATTCTATTCTATTCTATTCTATTCTGTTCTATTCTATTCTAGTCTATTCTATTCTATTCTATTCTATTCTATTCTATTCTATTCTATTCTATTCTATTCTATTCTATTCTATTCTATTCTAATCAGCTGTTCACTGGCAACTTCAACTCATAACTGCAATTCTTAGTAATTTGAAGTCCAGAATCATTACTGTCAGTTATCCTGTACTACTTTCTGTGGGAATATTAAACTGGGGAAATGCTGACAAAAATGGGACCTTTGTGCATATGTGAAGGAGAAGCAATTTAAAGAAGCACACTAGCATCAGCTTACATAAAATATAGCATAAAACAGTTGTTTATTAGCCCTACAACCTCTTCTTTATGGTTATTTCTTTCTTTTTTCTGCTCTCAACTCCACATCAAAGCACCTATCTATTTTGCTGGCCTGGGAAAAGTAATCGAAGCGTACTTATTTTCTAAGGAGGCACCTGGAAGATACAGTATGCTTCCCAGGCATTTCTCTCCATGGCTCCACCCAGTTTCACTTCTTCCAAAAGTTCAAAGGTGGCAGGAGATGGATTAAAAAAAGATAGTGATCATTGAAAAAGAGATGCAAGACAGACTGTTAAAAGGATGGACAAAAAGCATTTCAAAAAGTGTTTAGTCAATGGCTTCGGAGTCATGCTCTTGGATATGCTCAGGATTAAATTGCCAAAGGGAAAGGGGGGAGAGGAAGAAGAAAAAATACCCTATTGCTAATTTGTATGGCTCTCGACAGCAAGATATAATGACTTATGGTTTGGCTTAAGAAGACAGATCGAATTCTGGCCTTACTTAATAATTCCTTGCATGGAGCCCTGCAGGTCAACGTATATTCTCCACTGAACATTTTTTACCTTATTAAGATACTCTTTAACACTTGGTTCATGGTTTGTAACAATGGGGTGGCATTTTTAATGCCAGGCAAGATTCTAGTTTCCAGACGCCATCCAAACTATCTCATGACTTTACCTGCTAGTTAATGCTATCATTTAAAGAGTCTGCATCTCTCTTGTACTTATTTATTTATTTATTTATTTATTTATTTATTTATTTATTTATTTATTTATTTATTTATTTTGTCAAGTACGTATTTGATAATATACATAAGTATAACATTATTTGAATACATAAAATGGGTACAAATAAAAGGGAACATTTGGACAGGGACGGTAGGCACGCGGGTGCGCTTATGCACGCCTCTTGCATCCCTCTTGGAGAGAGTAGGCAGAGTCCAAAAGGAGGTGTGAAGAACCTCCTAAAAAATAAAGTTTTAGTTTTCATTCGTGTTTATATTGGTGTTTGGATTTTCAGGGGGGGTG
>QLTV01003783.1:1118668-1129051 GCA_003457575.1 Thermophis baileyi
TCATGGGGGGCGTGCGCTCTCTCTCTCTCTCTCTCTCTCTCTCTCTCTCTCTCTCTCTCTCTCTCTCTCTCTCTCACACACACACACACACACACACACACACACACACACACACAGGTTGGATCTTTCTTTCATCCCACCCCCCCTCCTGCCCACCCACCGGAGTCCCCTGGATTCCCTCCCCAACCCTGCCTGTCCCATACAGGCAGCACCCACACGAGTGACGTAGAGTTGGCCACGCCCACTCAGTCACATGACCACCAGTCACACCCAGCCAGTCACATGACCACCCAGCCACACCCACCAAGCCACGCCCACAGAACCGGTAGGTAAAAAATTTGAATCCCACCACTGCAGTCACACACTATTCTGTTGTCAGTCATTGCACTCTCCTTTGCCATGCTCTGGACAGATTGAAAACCCTTCCAACAAGGAGAACTGTAGTTACCTCTAGCTTTGTTGTATAAAAATGCCATGTGGAACTGAGAGGCATTCCTGGAAATAGAAGTAATTCTGGAGTCTAATGTTTTGTTTTTCAGTATGTTAAACAGCCATTTCATTTCATTGACTGTTGTAATACATTTTAAAATGTACAAAAAGGGGCAAAGGATCTAGCAGATGACTTGAGTAGGGTCCTCAGCCAGGTAAGGAAAGAACTTCCTCCAGATGAATGTTGTTTATTTTTCTTATCAGGAATTTTCCCAGGCTTGTAGGGATATGTTATATTTTCCATTCACCAGTAGATGGCACCCTCAGTTTAGGTTTCAGCATTGTTTCAAGTCTGATAAATTGATTAATCCAATTTTAGTTCAATTTATGGAAACAAAGTCAGCTTTTCTAGTAGATAGTTCCAGCATTTTATAATGCCTTTCCAAAACAACGTCTACCCAGTTTAAAAATCCAATTTTCTATGTTTTAAAAGGTCTTTAGATTCCCCCCCACCTTAGTTCCTTTCTTTCGGGCCTAGGATTTTTCTCTCTATGGTTGTTCACAGCTTTAAGAAATAGTTCTAAGAGTCTCTTTTCCTTTTTTTTCTTTTAAAGTTAGGGTCTAAATAAAAAAAGAATCTTTTCACCCAGCTCCAATCACTGTTCATCTACACCGCTCTTGCACATTTCTTTGTTGCCTCGGCTATCCCAGCTTCATGGTAGCCATGATGGCTGCCTCTTCTCCTCGTCGAGGGTGAGAGGGAAGAAGTCCTGGGTCACAACAGCTCTCCGTGACCTGCAGGGCACCCCTCTTTTCTTCACCACCCCTACAGGGTGGCTTTAACTCCTTTCGGAGCCCTCCAATGGGGAGAACTCGGTGCGGGACCACGGAGACCCACTCCTCGCATCTGATCTCGCCGCGACGTCAGCCGGAAGTCTCATTCATCACAACATTCATCTGGAGGACTGTGATGATACTTACTGTTCTATAACTATTTACTTTATGATTACTGGAGACTCTATTGTGAGAATAAAGAAGATTCTTAAGTAAAGTGACTTTTGAATTGTGGAAAGTCACAATCCTAAATCCTTAATCTCTACCCACACTGACACCAAACAGCACCAGTTCGATTGGAGCAACACAAAAATCATCGGCCATGAAAGTAAAGTGACTCTTGATTTGTGAAAGCTGCCTGGACTATTTAAATGGAACTGATTAATAATCCTGAGATGTAAAGAACTATGATTATTGAACTTTCTGAGGAGCAACATTGGACTTGAATATATTGTTTTTGGACTATTGAGTAAGAGCGGGACTTACTAAAATAAGACAAGATGCTCCACCAGGGGGAAATGAGTGAGATTTCAAAAGAAATGGCATTAATGTTTCAAAGCATTAGGGACACTATGACAAAGAATCACAGAGAGATAAAGAACCTATTGCAAGGCATATATTATCATATTATTCCTACAACTGATAATGAATGAAGATCAAAGAGTCCAGGAAAGAGAGGAGACAGCAGAAAGAATAGAGGAAAAGATAGAACAGGCAAACCAGTAATTAAAGCAAGAAGATGAGAAGGAGAAGACGATAAAGATAATAATGACTGATGAAATAAACCAAGGGAAAAGTACCTTAAGAGATTTAAAAATGGAATCGGATAACCTGGAAGATACTTTTGAAAGGGAGATAGGGGTGTGGGTGGACACTCTGGAGACCTGGCAGCTTAGGAAGATAGAGATGGGAGAAATATTCAGACTGAATGGTGAAGACACAGATGCTGATAGAGACAAAGATCCAAGAGAGGAGTATGGGAGGCAAGCTAAAAAATGAATAAGAATTGAAGTATTAAAACAGACAAGAGATGATGGATAGAAAGGATTTTTTTTCTCCCCCCCCCCTAATATAATGATGGCCTGATTAAAAATCAGAATAGAGGTAGAAATAAGAATACACACCTTTATATAAAGCAGTAGTTAGATGGAAAGATTGGAGGTTAAAAGATGGTACTATTAGGTATGATTAAACAATAGGTGATTGGTACTAGAATGGCATACTGAGACTTTGAATAACCAAATAATGGACTATGTCTTGACATAAACATGTGTATTAACACTAGGATGGTGGCCTGACTAGAAGCTAGAATAGAGGAAGAAATAAGAAATAGGGGAAATATTATTTTATATAATAGAATATAAGTAATAACTAGATGGAAAGATCTAGTTGAAAGAGGTTGAAAGATGGTATTATTATGTATGCTTAATAATATCATTGGCATTAATGGAACATTGAAATATTGAATAACTACTCTAAAACAAATGTATATTAATACTAGGATTATATACTGTAAGTTTGATTAATATAACAAATATTGTTATTATTATTATTGCTATTTGTATCAAAATGAATTATACTCAGAGGCCACACTGTTCATGTATTGATATTGATGTATATTTAAAAATAAAAATCCAATAAAACTTAAAAAGAAAAGGAAAGAACTTCCAAACCAGGAATTACTGTTTCCAGACTGTTCTTCTTCTTCCATTCATTATGCACTGAGAGAATGCAGATTTCCATTCACCAATTATATTTCCTGGATATATTAATGCCTTATATAATGCCTTATATATTAATGCCTTATAATCCCTTATATGGTCTCCATAGTACTTTCTGTTATGTTCTTTGACATCTACCAGACTCCCAGTCCTGCCTCATTGATCTTAAACATTCTTTCAGTTAAAAATAAATGCAAAGAATTCTATAAAACAAAACAAGTTTCATGAATAATACCATCTTCTTCCTCTTCCTCTTCCTCCTCCTCCTCCCTCTTCCTCCTCCTCCTCCTCCTCCTCCCCCCCCTCCTCCTCCTCCTGTGTCAAGGCAGATACAAAGCCCTGAACCCCTCTATTTTTATCATATCATAGATATGCATACCATAGATATGCAACAATATTTATATTTTTGCTTTGTGTGAATCCTACTCATTCTTTTATTTCTTTGTTTGTTAAATTTATTTGCTGCCTCACTGTGGGGCTGCTCTAGGCAGCTTACAATACCAAAAAGGAAGAAGAATGAAAAAGTGTGTAAACAGAGTAAAATAATAGAACAAAGTAAACAATAACAAAGGAATACAATGAGAATAAATACCCCGTTTCCCCCAAAAATAAGACCTATCCCAAAAATAGGCCCTAGCATGTTTTTACACATGTGCCTAATATAAGCCCTATCCCCAAAATAAGCCCTACTTAAGAGCCTGTGCCAATTCCATCTGGTTGCTCACAGTGCCACAGCCATGAGGTGAGGCAGGGTGGTGTGGTGCTGCCCCACATGCCCCACACCAGCTTACCTCAGGGCCCCTGCAGCCAGGCCATCCATGCCCTGACACCTGCCTCACAGAAGCAGCATCAACAACCATGTGCAGCAGGAGGCCACCTGGCCACTGGCCCACTTCTTCTGCTTGCTCGTGGCCGCATTGGGCAGGAGGCCACGAGGTAAGGCCCTGAGGTAAGCCAGTGCGGGGCATGTGGAACAGCTCCACCCCCACCTCACCTTGTGGCCGTGGCATTGGTGCATCGGTCTCCTACTCCGTTGTTGCTGTGAGCAAGCAGAAGAAGTGGGCCTGCTGGATGGGGCTGCCGGAGCCACCACCGCAAGGCGAGGCAGGTGTTGGGATGAGGGTGGCCTGGTTGCGGGGGTCCTAAGGTAAGCCAGTGTGGGGCAGCTCCATCCCTCCCTGACTTGCGGCAGCGGCACTGGCACACCATGTGGCCTCTTGCCCCGCCACTAGCAAGCAGAAGAATTGGGCCTCCCCTACATGGGGGGGGGAAGACACCTCCCAAAAATAAGCGTGCTAGTGCTTATTTTGGGGCCCCAAAAGAAAATAAGACCTGGTCTTATTTTTGGGGAAACACAGGTACATCAATATGATACCTAAAAAGATGGATGCGTGGAGATCAGAGAGCAAGGGGTGGTGGTGGACTCTGCTGTGATATAACAAATCTGTAATCCAGGTTACACAACTAGCTTGATACTATAATTTAAAGTTGGTTTAGCTAATCCAACTCATTATTTTGCATTTTGTAGAATCCTCAGTGTTTTATTTGACCAAATGAAATTGTTACTTGTCTTTGCTATTCATTTTCTATTTCTTTCTTTGCCTTAATTTTAATAGAATTTGTAATAGAAATTTAATCATTTCTAAGACATTCATTCATTCATCAATATGGCAGGGGAAAAATTGTCAAATCTTTTGTTAGATATTATGTCCATAACTTTCTAGCGGACTAACTTTAGACTAACTTTAGACTTAGCTTTAGTGTGTTTACCTAATACTGTGCATCCAACCAAAGGTGTTATATATGTATATTTCAAAGTTATCCAAATTGGAAAATTAGTGCCAATTATTGGCTTCCAGTATTTAATATTTGACAGTAGGTAAGCATGATGTTGAGCTTCAGATTTGGAAAATCAAATCCTCCCTCAGATTAGATTAAAAGTGCATAAATATTATTTCATCACTGTCATTACCAATCCGGAATTAGTAAATTTGAATATTAATTTGTAAATAAGATCTGAAGAGGTGGTCTACGAAGCAATTGTGTCAACTATGATTGAAGTTAAGTAGTTATGTTTCTAGATTTCTTCCTGTTTGACTACCTTGGATGAGGTAGTAGTTTAATTAAAAGTACTCAATTTCTTCTCCACCCAATTCCCTTGAATGAATTGACTTGGACAAACTGAGACAGCAGACAGAAAAATACTCTTGACTATGGAATGTACTAAGAACAAAAATTCTGGGTTAAAAAAAAAATCACAATCCTGAAAGAGATAAGTAATTGAATAGTTAGCAATGTAAATGCTGAGGAAAATAAACCTCTAAAAACATTTGTGTGTATAACCATGGCATAATATAAGCAATGAACTGTTTTATATCCAAATGAATTTACAATAAAAATAGGATACAATTTGTATAGCAACCAATATAATTACAAAATAAATAAAATACATATTAATACCAGCTTCAAATAGCATATTTCAACAATCAATCCTTCATCAGTAATATTTTAGTACTATTATATTCCTTATACATGATGTATTGCTTTACATATTTCCTTTTGCTTTATAATATTATCTTTGCAGATAACATTCTTTGCCACACTGCATGTTTGTACATGTTTATCTTGATTGCATGATTGATTTCCTTCTTTTCTGCTTTGTTCAGCAGTTATAAAATTTGCAGTGCAGTTTGCAAACAAAATAGGAATATAAGAAATTAGACAATTAGGACTTACCTAATTACGCCTTACTTAATCACTAAGACTAACTTAATCACTATCAAGCCATAGTAAGAATGACCAGTGCCATTTTTTAGAACATCATATGAATCCTGCATTTGTACCAACAATAACTTCTCAACACTTTTTAAGGCTAGACATACAGTAGTTTGGATGAGATGTAAACAAAGCACAGATAACTGTATATCACTTAAGAAGAACTGTATATGCATTAATGTTAATTATTTGAAAATTGTCACATTCATCATTTGTAAATCCAGAGGCAGTTGGGGATCAAGGAGTTCTCTTTCAGATTGTGAATGAATTTGCTTTTTCAGGAGGGTGGCAACATAATCCAAAATAAGCAGAACCCCAACTTCAGAGTCTAATGTCCTTGTTATCAACTATCCATCCATCTTTTCTGGGTTGAATTTTAGTTTGTTGTGTCATCATCCAGCCCATAATGAAGCAAGTTTTAAGGATATGCATTGCTCCCTTGGAATTAGGTGCTAAGGAAGAAAATATTAGAGCTGGATTTAGTCAAGATATAGAGGAAAAACTATTCCAAATTCCAGCTAATATTTCCTAGTCATTTCATACAGATGCTCAATAGCACGAAGGAGAAAATGGGTGGATTCATAAGGGACAGTAAAGTTTAGCAATTCAGGTACTGAACAATTCTCTCTCTCATAAACCTTTTGAACATAGACTGATAGGAAAGATCAGAGCTGATAAAATGGTGCTCCAAGGCCAATTCTACCAGATGATTAGTATCTTGTTTGAGGGTATTAAAAGTTGAGAGAGATTCAGTAAAATTATTGAGTGTCTCTCCTCCACCCTATCCAGTTTTACCACTTGATCATCCACAATGGTGACCAAAGTAGTTTCAGTGCCATATTTTTGAAATAGATCCAGAAAGTCAGTACCTTTCTGGTATATCTGATATGATGAGGCTAACAACTTTGCAATTACATTTCCCAGAAACTAACCTATAATTGTACAAATCTTCTGTGTGAAGCAAGAATTTCTTTAGTAAAGTTCTTACTACTGCTACTTACTACTTAATCACCTCTCCAGCAAGACTATGACTAATTTTATTCAGAATAACTACAGTGTAGGAACAGAATTTTGCAAGTTAGTTTTTGCTTACCTTCTTACCTTTTTATACTCATATGAATTGTAGAAGGATCTGCCTGAGCCTTTTCCACATATTTTTTCACTTAATATTTGCTTTCCCCCTCATGGCTTTGGTAATGGATCTCACCTATTTCTGTCAGGATAATAGTCTTTACTTTCTGCAAAATGCTTTTTTTAAAGAGGCATTGATCACTTTCTTTAATTATGAAACCAATCTCCTCTTGGCCAAAATAAAGAGCTAGGAGAAGTACAAATCAACCCTCCCACACCACTGAGATTTACAAACCCCAAAGAATCTAAAATACCATGAACAACAGAATAAATGGGCCTACCAAAATTCTGGAATCCAAACTGAAGTGATGCAATCTATTTTGGCCACTTTCCTCCATTTTCACTTAACATCCCATTCTGCTTTATCATTCATAGTTTCCTTGTAAGCTATGTCAAGAGATTAGATTCTACAAAAGAAAAGAGGGCACTTAGGAGAAATGGTGGTAACTGCCCAAGCTGTTGCACTCCACAGATTAGCCATAATATGTTATATTGCAAAGTTTGTTAATAAGTTTGTCCCGAACAAAATCCCTCTATATGGATGCTAAGAGTCAATATCAATTTGATAGCAATGTTTATAAGTGACATGTGTGAGAATATGTGGGTACTAGTTAACAGTCATCAATTAGATGAGTCGACTCCTTTCACTAGTAGCTTTTTCTACATGTTTTGTGATTTCTCTGTCATTAACTTATTTGCAATCATAGAGATCTGTTAGAAGCTACAATGAAGTTATGTATCTCATAATATCATTGCACAAATGATATATGGTCCATATGATATCATTTGCCTTCCTTGCTGTCTCCTTTTGTGGATGTCCATGTTTGCAAAAAATGGTTTACATTTCACATAAGTTGTAGAGCCCTTTGAGACTACTGAGTTAATATATAGTTTAGTAGTACACTGTGAAATATTGCAGTTGTATGAATAGGCAATTCTTTGCTGTGTTTCCTTTTCAGAAATACATTTGCTAGATTTAGAAAAGCAAGTTGATTGAAAAAAAAATGTAAGCACTTAACAACTCATGCAGGCTTATGATTGTGACTTAGAACAGCCCATGGTATTGTTTCAGATGTAACAAATTAACAAGTCTGATTAGTTTATTCACCTCATTTGGCAGTAGGACTGAAGCATATACCAACGCCAAATGTATACTGTAAGCAAGCCTAATTAATGAAGAAGAATATATTTATTGTATTTGTCACATAAATTGATGCAGGTTGATGCAGGTTGTTATCATACAAATTCCTTGCTTTTTGCTGACTGAAATGATGGTGGCAATGATTTGATGATGGTGGTGCTTAAATTGTAAATTTAGATGCAGTCCTTCTAGGACTTGAATTCCTCTGGATACTTTTTCATGATTATAAATAGATCTAAATCTGTTATTAGAATGAATTCAATTAAGGGTGGGTGGGGATTATATGTACACTGTCTAGCTCTATAATGAAGCTCTGTCATCTTTAAAGACTATTTAGGAGCTGCAAGAATGACTCTGTAATGATAGGGCAACTATCAGGACTTTATGAAAAGCAGTAGTAGGTACATTTCCCCCCCAGATTTTCTGAGGGTTTTTAAAATCTATGTAATGTATTTAATTATGGCATTTATAAGCTGCTCAAATTGAATACTATGGACAGCTTATAAATCATAATGTTCAGCGGTGGGTTGCTCCCAGTTCGGCCCGGTTCTGCGAACCAGTAGTGGCGGGAGGCTCCGCCCACCCACCTGGGACGCTCTGCCCACCCGCCCAGGATGCTCCGCCCACCTGCCCAGGATGCTCCGCCCACTCACCCGGGATGCTCCGCCCACCCGCCCAGGATGCTCCGCCCACCCACCCAGGACGCTCCACCCACATGCCCGGGACGCTTCTGTGCATGTGCAGAAGTGTCGCGCGCGCAAGCAAACCAGTAGCAACGGATTTTAGAACCCATTACTGATAACGTTCAGTAGTTCACAGATACTTGGATAACCAAGAAACTTCAGCATTTGCATAAGCCTAAACCATACAAAAAGCAAACACCTCTCCCCCAATATCGCTCCAGTTAACTGACTTCTGGAATAAGAAAAAGGAAAATCAACATCATATTTTTTTTACTTTCCATACAGGTGGGCAGACTGTATGGGGGAGAAAATCCTGCAGGTAAGGTAACAAGCCATAAAGAGGTTTATTGGTCACAACAATGCAGTCACCACTGTATTCTACAATCTGCTACATTCTGAACCATTCCAATAGTGGCAAATATCTGTAGCTCCTTCTCTGAGTTTGTGGGTTGGTTTCTGAATGTTTCATTACCAGGCTAGATAACATCTTCAGTGGAGTTTAGGGGATTAAACTCTGCTGAAGATGTTACCTAGCCTGGTAATGAAACATTCAGAAACCAACCCAGAAGCTCGGAGAACAAACCTTCACCCTCATTCTGAACCATCTTTCTGAATAGTCTTCAAAGGAGCCTCAAGTAGAATGGAATTTGCAACAGAAATCTGCTATTTTGTTTACTAAATGACTTAAAATCTTATTACATGCTTCTTTAGTTCTTTCATGTTTAGTTAATAAAGTTAACTAAAGTTAATAAAGTTGGAAGCACAGATGAATCTGGTAGCTGTGGTGCAGATGTAAGATGTAAGAAAGAATGCGTGTGTGTGGGAATCTCAAGGGTAATTGATGGAGCTCTCTTTTATTAATTCTTAAAGTGTTTCAACTCTTCTAATAGGCTATTATTGAAAATTTAACCATGTATTTTGCTGTCCAGGTGAGCATTTGCTTCATTTAATATAATATATATTCATCCATGAACTGGTAAGTCCTTTTCAGGTGTTGCTTTGGTTACTACTTAATTTTGCAACCAAGTAGATCATTTCTCAACCTGAGATCTCCATTTATTATTCAGAAAGAACTAGACAATCCTAACATAGGGCTATTGTAAAAATGATCAAAGTAACACATAGGAAATATTTCAAAGACTCTAAAATGTTACGTATTAGATTTTGTAATTGTTATGTTCTAACTGTTTGAACTATGTTGCATGGTTCCAACCAGGTCCAGCGTTTGAGCGGGAAAAAGCTCAAACGCTATTGGCTGGTCTGTCTGACAGCTCCCTATAAAAGGGCAAGCTGTCAGACTGCTCTTTGCTGGTTGCTTACACAAGAGCTGAAATAAAGAGCTGCTTTGGAAGTCTGTCTCCTGTCATCTCTACCCACTATCTAACAGTGGCGACGAGGGCTTGGGCCAGGAGAACTGTGACTAGCTTCTTCAGCACTTTCAACCAGCCAGGCAGACATCTTTGGCTGGTCTGTCTGACAGCTCCCTATAAAAGGGCAAGCTGTCAGACTGCTCTTTGCTGGTTGCTTACACAAGAGCTGAAATAAAGAGCTGCTTTGGAAGTCTGTCTCCTGTCATCTCTACCCACTATCTAACAGTGGCGACGAGGGCTTGGGCCAGGAGAACTGTGACTAGCTTCTTCAGCACTTTCAACCAGCCAGGCAGACATCT
>QLTV01003783.1:1134997-1146151 GCA_003457575.1 Thermophis baileyi
GAAGATAAGAGAGGATAAGATGAGAGCAAGCAAGCAAGCAAGCAAGCAAGGAAGGAAATAAGGAAGGAAGGAAGGAAGGAAGGAAGGAAGAGGAAGGAAAGAAGGAAGGAAGGAAGGAAGCAAGTAAGCAAGTAAGCAAGTAAGCAAGCAAGTAAGTAAGTAAGCAAGTAAGTAAGTTAAGTAAGTAAGTAAGTTGTTATATCAAGACAAAATGTCTATTTACATTATCAGACATTTATGTTAGGGAACGATCTATAGCTTATCAAGCCAGCCCTGATGCGGCATAGATTCTTTTCCTTCTTTGGTTTTTAAAATGTTGTTTTTTGAAAAATATATTTTATAATAATTTGGTAATAGAAAAAATTATATATCTATATAACAACATTAACAATATGACTAGAGGAGGAGGATAAGGGAGGGCTGGGCTATTATATAATTATCAGACAATTAAAATCATTGACAAAATTGCTTAGAAGTATATAGTCCTTTGCCTCTTTGAAAAAGACTGACATTGAGAAAAATACATATGAGTAATTCATTTTTGTAAATTGTGTATTGAACTTACCTTCAGGAATGGTGTAATCATGATATGGCTATCTAAAAACTCCAGAAGCATCTAGAGGCATTTCTAATGCTAAGCACAGAGCTAAGAGGAGCAACCATTCTTGACATGTACTGACCAGTCAGTCACATTAACAATTCTGTTGATTGCAATACACCAATAAATAATATAAATAATAAGGTTAGAGGAGAATAATAATAATAATAATATAAATAATAAGGTTAGAGGAGACCTCCAAAGTCTTCTAGTCCAGACCCCTGCTCAAGCAGGAGACTTTATACCATTCTGGACAGATGGCTGGACAAATGGCTGTCTCTCCTTGAAAATCTCCAGTGATAGGGTACCCACAACTTCTGGAGGTAAGCCATTCCATTTATTAATTATTCTCACTGCCAGGAAATTTCTCGTTAGTTCTTGCTCGGACCTCTCTTTAATGATCTTCCAACTGTTATTTCTTATCCTGCTCTCAGACAGCTTGGAGAATAGAATTCTCTGTGACTGCTCCTCATATGAAGGCTATCATATCACCCTCCAGTCCTTCTCTTCTTTAGACTAGACATACCTAATTCTCTCAATCGTTCATCGTATGGTTTAGCCTCCAGTCCCCTAATCATCTTTGTTGCTTTTCTCTGTACTCTTTCCAGAATCCCAATACCATTTTTGTATCATGGTGACCAGAACTCCATGCAGTATTCCAAGGGAATACTATCATATCATCATAGGTGAATTAATATTATATGTCCTGAACTGGATTTCTAACAGTATAACAATTTCTAACACCATAATAATTGTAACCTGCCTTTATTAATGATTCCGTGTGGTCACAAAAATTGACATTTCTGTTGCAGTAACCTCATTTTGAAATCAAAAGTAATCAATTGGACATTCTTTAGAACAATTTTCCACTGGTTTACAAGAACAGTATGATCAGTGTCTCAGTGCTGTCTTTTAGTCCAGCCCTTGCCAGCCTCTGATGGGATTTCCCAGCTTTCTACACTACATCGCCTGCATGATCTTGTCTGGTCATGGCTCTTCCTCTGCTTGATCGTCCTCCCAGGTGTTCTGCTGACTCAGGCATTCTCTCATCTTTGGGTTCACATTCTACTGTTAGATATTTTATTTATTGACCTCAGGGCTATAATAAATTAATTGATTGACTAAGTGGTAGAAACATTCTCTTATACATAGCACTTCAACTTCTTTAACAAGCATTCATTCTTCATGGCATATTACCCCATTATCTTTTAACTGTATTTTCCTAATATTTTTCATCCATTTCCTCATCTCTAATAACCATCCATCTCCTTGGTCCAGCTTTTCCCGATTTATTAGAATTTGTAAACATTCCTTTTCTCTATCAAATACAGCTACCTTGGTTTTCGATACATTAATTTTCTTTTAAATCTATGTTCCTTGTTGCATCACACAAATTAGCTAACTTTTGCAGGAAATTGTTGGAGTTCACAGACAAATTCATGGCACCATTTCCATAGAAAAGTAAATGTATACAAATAGTGTCATATTGTCACAACCAACACATAAATAATGCAGGGGTGGTTTCCTCCCGGTTCGGACCAGTTCTCCCAAACCGGTAGTGGCCCGCTGGTGACATCATGATGACATCACCGAACCGGATCATTCGGTGCCGGTCCGTGGGGGCCGCCATTTTTTTTTTTGAATTTTTTAAAAAATTTTTGAATTTTTTTATTTTTTTTATTTTTTTTTCTTCTGAGCATGTGCAGAAGCCGAGTTTCCAGCACTGTGCATGCAGTCGCCATCTTGTTTTTGGCTTTCTTTCTTTCTTTTTTTTGAATTTTTTTGAATTTTATTTTTTTATTTATTTTTTCTGAGCATGTGCAGAAGCCGAGTTTCTGGCACTGTGCATGCAGTCGCCATCTTGTTTTCGGCTTTTTTTATTATTATTATTTATTTTTTTCAGATTTTTTTGGCACTGTGCATGCGCGCGCCCACGAGGCGCGCCCACCCGACGCGGGAGAAAGCGAACTGGCAGCGAGGTAAGTTAGAACCCACCCCTGATATAATGTCTCCATAAGCTTTTCTTATTTATTAATAATAAATGCATGAAGCAGCCAAGAGAACATCACCCATTCTTGAATCCCTGTACAATGCTGAAGCATTGGCTAAAAATTACATTTCTCCTTACCAATGCTTTACTTTAATCACAGTACTCAATTTTTGGGCAGTGTTAAAGCCGTCTGACTCAGGATTAACTCCCTATCTCCAGATAATTATAATAATAAAACTTTCATTTCATAAGAAGAGATCTCAAGGCAAGGCAAATTCACTAATGCATCAAAAATGAATATTTTGTAAATTAAAGACATCTTAACTTCCATGCAGTATAAGCAATAAAGACATTATACATTCTAACAGATAGTGTTCACTCACAATTAATCTTCTTGGATTTTCTTTAGCTAGATGTTTCAATCTTAATCCTTTTTCCCTGTTTATATAATGTATAAAGAGGCTTCCCAACTGTGCTATGAATCCACTGAAATCTTCTACTGTATTACAAAAATCACAATGGTTCAGTTTACAGTTCAACTGGTTTCACGCCAGTTAAAGAAAATAAAATGTTGCAGCTGTGAAAAGCAAAAAGCCAAGCCAAACACCCCACTCACTATTCCTGGGGCAGAAGCCCTGAAAAATTAATTATTTCCCTTTACATATATTCAAACAATTGACTTTTAAAAAGTATTTCCCAGATATTGTAGCTCCACTTTTTCTTTTAAACAAATTATTCTACTACTGTATTTTTCGGAGTATAAGACGCTCCGAAGTATAAGATGCACCTACCTTTTTGGGGGAGGAAAACAAGAAAAAAATAATCTGCCTCTACCTCTGCTTCCCAGCAATTTGCCTCCTTGCAGCAAACAGCAAACAGCCTGTTTCAGTTTCACTTTCAGTTTCAGCACAGCCTGATTAGCACAAGGAAAAAAAAAATCTGCCTCTGCCTCTGCCTCCCTGCAGCCTGAAACAGCTGATGGTCGGGAGGCCGATCCAATGGACAATCACCTGCTTGTGCTAATCAGGCTGTGCTGAAGCTGAAACTGAAACTGAAACAGGCTGTTTGCTGTTTGCTGCAAGGAGGTAAATTGCTGGGAGGCAGAGGCCAAAGGGTGGGGGCAGCAAGATCCAACCGCCAATCAGCTGCTCGTGCTAAATCAGGCTGTGCTGAAGCTGACCAGGTTGTTCGCTGTTTGCTGCAAGGAGGCAAATTGCCGGGGGGCGGGGCCAAAGGGGGGGGGGCGGGGGGGGGGGCGGGGCTACATTCGGTGTATAAAACGCACCCAAATTTTCACCCTCTTTTAGGGGGGGAAAAGTGCATCTTATACTCCGAAAAATACGGTACTTGTTTGAAAGTGATAGTCACATCACTTCCACGGCCTCCTAATCATGAGATCATTCTGAAAATTTCATGACCCCCCCCTTTTCAGCTCCTTTAGAAAGTAAATTTTCCCTAATTTGTCCCAATTCTCTATTCTTTTGGATCAGAGTCTTCCCCTTTAGTCTTTCCCTTTTCTGCTTCTCTATATACATAGCAACTTTGACATATTTCTGCCTTACAAACAGCATGTTTTTCAGAGGACTTGTGGACCCATCTATTTGTCCTCCAAGATCACCTCCAAGATGCCTGGCTAACCATGCTTCAGGACCTGTCTTATAATGCTTCTCTTCACATCATTTCCACCCTGTAGCTACCTATTTATTTATTATATTTCTACCTGCTGCAACTATGATACTGTTCAGCTGATTCACAGTTAAACAGTGTTTTCTATCTTCTCTTGATACAGGTCTTGCTATTTGTATACAATTTCTGGTGCTTCTGCACAATGCAGTCAGGGGTCTGGATTTGAACTCCTGCATTGCCTGGAGCTCCCTCTCTTCCAGTCACTGGGTGCTGCTCTACATGGCTGTTTTGCCTAGTGCTGCCAGACTGATATCACTCCTGGCTAACGGTTGCTCACACAAGATTTGGGTAGTAGTTTCCAAAACAGAGGCTAGATTTTATGCAACTACCATATTAACATGTGTTTGTCATTCTTGTGAAACAGCACTAGATGTTTAGATCTAAATTTTTGTTGACTGAGGAGGTAAGACAATCTATTCTGGATGTTATACCCCTTCTTAAGTTTTCAAAATTTCATTTCTGCCGTACATAAAATACAATTATTCAGAAAAATATCTGCTAATTTGACTCTCAAAGGTCTCATATTGTTTCCATAGTGGGCAAATACATGTGTGGTGTGTGTGTAAGGAAAAAGAAAGGGATTTTTGTCATGATGAGATGATATCAGCCCTGTGGACTAGCACCAAGAAGGGTCATTGATTGTCCAACTTGGCAGTAGCTTGGAGGCAGTGAAGACTAACACTGAGTGGTTGACATGTTTGCTCTGAATGTAGTTCAATGAATATCAGTATAGAAATTCAAATTACAAGCATAAAAACTAATCTGTGTGCATTTAGCCCTGTGCCCTAAAGCCTGGAAAAATGAATGAGCTAGTCAGTTGGAAGGTGGGCCCAACCTAATTTATTCTCCTATATTTATTTCTTGTCCTTAAACATTGTAGTTAGTTAGCACCCAGCCCTCTCCTAGAAGAATGAAATATTCTAGGAAATATTAAAAAGGCAGAATATTATATTTTCCTGGATGAGAAATGGAGAAACATGTTTTTTAGGCAGGAAGCAGACTCACTCTTAATAGCCCCCACCCTCCTCAATAGCCAACAGCAGATGTCAGCACTTAAGAGATAAAGAGATAGCTAGGTCTATTCATAAGCAAATACCCTCACCCAAGATCCAACAAAAGTAGGATTAGCCCTCAGCCATAATAGGAATTGCCCAAAGCCCTTTCATTACATCATCACCCAGCAAGATTCAACCAATCCTGGGACTCAAAAGACAACCTACCAAGTTACCCCTGCATGGCCCCATGTGAGTCTGACAACCAATCAGAATACAAGCTCAAATTCAAAGCCCAACAGAGGGTATAAATCTCTCTCTCTCTCTCTCTCTCACCGCTTTTTTTTTGCCCAGGACCTCAAAACCATGTGGTCCTGTCCACCATTAAACCATCTTTCCAAGCAGTCTCCATGTTTCCAGTGTCTTTCTTCCCACTTTGAACTGAACCCAGATGGACATTTCTTCCAACAATTTGGCGACCACGAAGGGACTCCAAGCTAACCTGACCAATGGACCTGGCCCAGGTAAGTCTCCCGTGCTGGCAGCAGACCCATTGAGTCTGTGGGTGAGTTTTCCTGGACCTTGGCCATTTGGAACAAAGGTTTTAAAGGGGTTTTGAGTGTTGAGCTCAAAGGCTGCTTGGAAAGAAGGTGAGTACCTCTAAATTTTAACTTTTAAAGCCCAGAAAAGCATGGGAAATGTGTGTATGCCTGTGTGTGTGAGTGAGAGGGCCCTTCTCCCAATCTCAGCTGGCTCTTGCTCCCTCTGTGCCTTTCCTAGCCACAGAAAGGCCCTGGTCTACCAACAGAGCCTGGAAAGTATAGGAGGTCAGGCCAGAGCACAGGACCTTCTGTAAGGGAAAGGAGAGAGTGTGTGAAAATGGAATGGAAAAGTGAATCCAGTTTCCCCTCCCCCCATCTGTGATGTCCCTATTTTGTTGAAACTGATTTATCTGTTTAATAATTGCAGTACTGATATGTGTTTTCCCCCTCAAACTCTGCCGGCAAGCTATCTACACCCCCCACTCCACTCCACTTCACCCCACCCCCCAATCTCTAATCTCTAATCCTCCAACAATGCCTTTCCTGGTAGGATTACCAGCAAAGGGGGAGGGGACCTTGTTCTCATGTCTTTCAGCCCTGCACATATGACACTGCAACCTGTGGAAGCTGACCCAGATGCTGCCTCCAGAGGAGACCTTCCATCCATTTGAGCCAGGAATTGGGTTTGGATCCAGTCCTCCAATGAAAGTTATCACAGCAACCAGAGTGGAGCAGACTTTCCCAAGCCTGACTGACCACCCTTACCACCAAGCCAAGCCTAATGCCACCCAGCAGACATGAAAGAAAGGACCCTGAGATGGACAAGTAAAAGACTAAAAGACTCTTTTCAATCCACAAAAGACAGCTGTAAAGACTGTGGGGGGAGGGTGGAAATTCATTGTAAAGTTTTCTTTCTTGTCTTATTTATGTTGTATTCAGTTAAATGGACTCTGGGAGATTGTATTTGGTAGTGGTTGCCACAGCAAGTTCTGAACACCTTAGATTTCTGTCTGGTGGGAGGGAAATTTGTCCAGAACGTTTTTATTGCCTGTATTGTAGAAAGTAGCTGCATACAAAAGCACACACACAAAGACACACCATTCAGAATTAGACTGAGGTTATCCCCTTCACCTACCTCCACACAAAGCTTCTCCTAGGTTGGTTTTTGCTCTGTGGCACTAAGGCCCAAGCAGTCATATCTCCCTGCTAATTCCATGGGGGATGGGCATCCCTCTCAGGCAATTCCCTCACTTGAAGAGATAGCAGAAAAGAGATCTCCAAAACCCAAGCCCTGACTGTGACTCACAAATGATGCTGCCCAGCTGCCCAGTAAAGCAGGATATATTGCACTGGTGGTCTCATTAGTAGGAGTCCCAAGGCTCATTGTGTGTAATTTAAAAAATACTAAAAAGCCTAGATTGCACAATGGGTAACCTCAAACTGGACTCACAAATCCTGGATGCACTAAAGTAAGAGCTAGGGCAGGT
This sequence comes from Thermophis baileyi, assembly GCA_003457575.1. Classification (NCBI taxonomy): domain Eukaryota; kingdom Metazoa; phylum Chordata; class Lepidosauria; order Squamata; family Dipsadidae; genus Thermophis; species Thermophis baileyi. Next base: position 1,142,293 of record QLTV01003783.1, read on the forward strand.
TCAAGAACCATCCCTTGGAAATGGGCAGCCTGTAATTAAAACGAAAACGAGGCTGCGAAGAATTTTGGGACTTGTGCTTGCTTGAAACCTGACTGGAAGCTCACAGAAAGTGATCTCTTACCTCTGAAAATAATTGGCATAAAAAAATTGGATACTGTAAATTTCTTTCCAGAACTTTTGCCCTGGCTGCTAGACCTTCATGGTTGAAAGCTCTCCTTTTGGGAGCCTCTGAAGGAATCCTTCTTCTGCTGCCTCTATCAATGCCTTCCCCTTTGCATCAGAAAAAGTAAAAGCACCCATCAAGTCTCCATGATCTGATCAATTTTTAATCTTTTGCCAATAACATGTGTGTCCCACTCACATGTTTTGGCAAAAAGGGGGGAATGTAGGAAGTTAGCACCCAGCCCTCTCCTAGAAGAATGAAATATTCTAGGAAATATTAAAAAGGCAGAATATTATATTTTCCTGGATGAGAAATGGAGAAACATGTTTTTTAGGCAGGAAGCAGACTCACTCTTAATAGCCCCCACCCTCCTCAATAGCCGACAGCAGATGTCAGCACTTAAGAGATAAAGAGATAGCTAGGTCTATTCATAAGCAAATACCCTCACCCAAGATCCAACAAAGGTAGGATTAGCCCTCAGCCATAATAGGAATTGCCCAAAGCCCCTCCATTGCATCACCCCAAAAATCGGGGCCCAAGAGAGGGTATAAATCTATCTCCCTGTCTCCCATGTGTTTTTTTTTTTTGCCCAGGACCTCAAAACCATGTGGTCCTGTCCACCATTAAACCATCTTTCCAAGCAGCCTCCACTGTTTCCAGTGTCTTTCTTCCCACTTGGAACTGAACCCAGATGGACATTTCTTCCAACAACATCAATGAATCTTGGTCACTTCCTTAAGAAGTGGAAGATATTTGCTTCTTTCCCATAAAGACTCTGCATCAGATCAAAAGTAGCATTCTGTAACCTCACAATGTCAGTCAACTGTAAATGCTGAGCCAAATTATTTCTGATTCAGTAGCAGGATACTTGCTGGCTGCAACTCTGGGAAGTTTGTGAGCAGCAGTCCAAAGCCCTATATATTTATAGGCAACCATGGAGTTCAGTGGGGAACCTTGGATCAGTCACTATTTCTCTGTCCATCCAGTTTTACAGAAATATAAGACTGGATGGACAGAAATGTTCCTATGAAGTTAAGCCTACCTCATGGGGCTTTGATGTAATGAGATATACTGTACTTATATATACTTTCTTGAAGTTCTAGGGAAAAAGCAGAATATAACAATAAGAATAAGCAAATACATAGATGTCCAAAGATTTTGCTCAAGCAGAATGAGTATAATTTAGCCTGTTTAATGTGTTTCTTCTGAAATGATAAAATTTGCTTTTGTAAATGTGGTCTTCTGGAAGCCTGAATATACCATAAGTGTGAGCCAATACCCAATTATTTGAACAAGAATGAATTTCATATATTATTAATGGTATGATTAGAGTCTTCAGCGGTCTTCATGCTTGCTTCTCAATCTGCCCAAATACTGGAACTGTAACTTTCAGAAAGAATTCTCAGTATCAAAGATTCCCACTAACCCCCTCCAACACTGTAATTTATAGATATTCTTAGGGAAAAGAAATGACTATGTCTATTCTATTTATTAATGTGTCTATCATCCAGCTTTTGGACCAAGTATATTAAAGCATATGAAGAAGTCACACCAAATTAAAAGCTGAGGTATCATTAAACTACAGAAAGCAAAACTAATCCCAATCAAAAACCATGAGATGGGTAAAGCAGGAAAGGCTGTCCCATAAAGCTCGGCAAGGATGGGTCTCTGTTCCCTGGTCTGTATTTCGGGAGCATGATGTCCCAGATAGTCCTTTTTTCCCAATGTGAAAATAGCATCTTTAAATTAAGTTTGATTAATGATGGACTTCATGGATATCCTGATGTAGGTTTTTTGGCAACACCTGCTTGCCATTGACTTCTTAATTTCCTTTCTCCAACTTCCAGTCTCACCTTCAGTTATATTGTTCTATTGTTGTCTCTCATCCAAATACTGATCAGGATTAGCTTTTTTGAATCAGCTGCTTTTACCTTTGAAGTCAGCTAGTCTGGGTTTGTACCCTTATTTTGAGGTCAAATTGCTCAGGAATGTCCTTCTCAGATGGCACTTGCCTAGAAAGTCAGAAGCCTCAACTCTGAAGCCCTAGAAATCAGTTTCTTACGGAATCACTTGAAGTGATCTTTTTTACTTCAAGTGATTCCATCAGGGCTTTACATTCTTGTGATGTGATGGTAAACAGCCATCTCTGTGTGCATAGAGACAACCCATTCATCCCCCTCCCTCTTAGGAATGTGGCAGTAATTCTGAGCAGAGTTGCTGAGAATAATGGTAGTAAAAATATCAATTTTTCTGGTGCCTCTGCTGAATGTTGGCTATCTATTGCCTTTGCAGGTGAACAACGTTTAGCCAGTTTTCTAGGCTGGGGGGTGGCAGGAATGATATTCTGCCCTGCCCCCCCCCGGATCCTGTTGTGGAAGCCACCCCCCTCCCCAGAAGAATGAAATATTTTGAGGAATATTAAAAAAGGCAGAATATTATTTTTCCCAAAGTGAGAAATGGAGAAACATGTTTTTAGAGGCAGAAAGCAACCCCCACTTTCCTTAATAGCCCACAACAGATGTCAGCACTTAAGAGATAAAGAGCTTATTGAAAACTAGATAAATCTATTCATAGGCAAAGCAAATACTGCAGGCAGAAATCCATTCAGGACAGGATATTTTGAAATTCCCTGCAGCAAAGTCTGAACAAAGGTAGAGTGATAGGATTAGACCTCACTCAAGATCCAGAACAGGACAAAAGCCATTAAACCACAATAGGAATTGCCCAATATCCTAAAAGGCCCCTTCATTGCATCACCCCAAACTTCAACCAAACCTGGGAGCTCAGAAAAACACCTAGGAGTTATACTTTGCCTATAAAGCCAGCTATGACCCCTACATAACCCCTACATGGCCCCATAAGTGTCTAATAACAGCCAATAGAATACATGTTCTTGCATAGGAACAGGAAGCTCAAGTGCAAAGCCCAAGAGAAGGTATAAAAACCCTCCACTCTCAACTCCATGTGGTCAGCTGCACCAGAACCATGTGCTTGGTGTTTCTGTTCATCATTAAACCATCTTTCCAATCAGCCTCCATGTTTTCAGTGTCTTTCTCCCGGCTTGGAACTGAACCAGATGGATATTTCTTCCCACTGTCAAAACAGCCATTATCTCTCTGTGGTTGACAATTAAGAAGAGACAGCATTCTGTGGCAAGTCATGAAGTGGGAGACGGGAGCTATCTTCTTTCTTCTTTTTCAGAAAATAATTTGAATAAATTGTTAACCAAGTAAAACATAAGAAAAAATAGAGATAATAAAAATAGTAAACAGTGAGAAGAGGAAATAGAAAAGAAATGTTAAAAGAAATAAAAGAAAACGAAAGATTATAAAAAAGTGGTTTCTATTTTTCTTGTCCGTGGTCATAGATACATTTATATTTTACTACCTGTCTCTAAGGTTACATCATAATTTTCTTCTTTCCATAAAGTATCCTTCCTAATCTTCAAACCAGGGGTGGGGTCTAACTTACCTCGCTTGCGGTTCGCTTCCTCCTGCGCCGCGTGGCTGTGCTGCGCATGCGCAGTGCCAAAAACTCGGCTTCTGCGCATGTGCAGAAGCAAAACAAGCAAAAAATTCCCCCACCCCAAAAAGCCAAAAACAAGATGGCGGTGCATGCGCAGTGCTGAAACCTTGCAAAAAAAAAAACAGGAAAAAAAAACAGCAAAACAAACAAGCAGAAAAAAAGACAAAAACC
>QLTV01003783.1:1146229-1158153 GCA_003457575.1 Thermophis baileyi
AAAAAAAAACAGCAAAAAAATCCAATATATATATATATATATTTTTCAAAAAAAAAAATCCCCCAAAAAAGATGGTGGCGTCCACAGACCGGCACCAACAGAACCGGCTCCATGACATCACCACCAGTTTATTACCGGTTCTATAGAACCGGTGCGAACCGGGAGGAACCCACCTCTGCTTCAAACCCATAAATCATTTTTATTTTTTTCAGGAAAAAGTCCATAAGAGTTTTCCAATCATTGAAATAGTAGTTGAACTTTCTTTAAGCAAACAGGATAATTTTGCCATGTCTAATTCACAGTCAGAAGCCTATCCCTTTCTGAAGGCCTATCCCTCTGATTCTGTGTTGGGAAATAACAGCAATCATTACATTCATCCATGTATTCTTCTAGTGGTAGAAGAAAGTGATTCCTATTAGCATGCTTTATACTTAGGTAAAAAGAAAAAAAAGGCCAATTGCACAGGTATAGAATAGGTGGAACCTGGCTCAATAGCAGTAACTTAAATATGAGCCAGCAGTGTGCTGCAGCTGCAAAAAAGCCAATAAAGCCCTAGGTGCATTAACTGAGGGATAGTATCAAAATCACGTGAAGTGTTAATACCACTTTATAATGCCTTGATAAGACCACACTTGGAATATGCATTCAGTTTTGGTTGCCACAATATAAAAAAGATGTTATAACTCTAGAAAGAGTGCAGAGAAGAGCAACAAAGATTAGCGGGTTGGAAGCTAAAACATCTGAAGAATGGTTGCAGGAATTGGATGTGTCTAGTCAAGTGAAAAAAGGGACTAGAAGTGACATGATAGCAGTGTTTCAATATTTGAGGGGCTGCCATAAAGAAGAGGGGTTAACCTATTCTCCAAAGGACCTGAAGGCAGTACAGGAAGCCGTGGATGGAAACTAATCAAGGAGAGAACATCCTAAAACTAAAGAGAAATTTCATCACAGTAAGAGCAATTAACCAGTGGAACGACTTGCCTCCAGAAGTTGTGAATGCTCCAACACTGGAAGTTTTTAAGAAGAGATTGGACAGCCATTTATCTGAAATGATATAGGACCTCCTGCTTGAGCAAGGGGTTGGACTAGAAGACCTCCAAGGTCCCTTCCAACTCTGTTATTCTATTATTCTGTGATTCTGTATAATTCTGTGATTCTATTGATGGCCTGCTAGGAGGAAGAGGATGGCAAGAGGAATTAACATCTAAAGAAGATAGCAGACGACATCATTGAAGGCTCCATGCTTTCCATGGGCAAAACATATTGTGGATTTCTTTGTGTTTTCTGAGTTTGGTTGCTTGTTTGCAGATGTTTCATTACTCAACTGGGGACATCATCAGTGTGAGGTGATCTCAGAGAGCATCAATAGCTTCACAATTCAACCCTGAGCTACAGATACTCTACTAAAAGTATATTATTTTTGTCACATTAACTGATAGAAGTATATAAGTTTTTTTTCTACTGGTTCATTGACACAATGGAGAATTGTATATACTCCATTTGCCATATAATCTAATGCTGTTAAGGAATTACTTGTTCTAAAGTTTGGCACAGAATAAAGTTAGATAACAGGCCTAAATCCAGACTCAGAAAAAGACTAAAATAAAAATAAAAATTAACACAACCATGAATCAAACAAAACACAAATACAGGTGCTAAAAATATGTAAGAGAGCCAAAGCAACTTATTATATTTATTTTTTGTTTGGAATGGGAATGATATTGTGGGAAGAAATATCCATCTGGTTCAGTTCCAAGCCAAGAGAAAGACACTGGAAACATGGAGGCTGATTGGAAAGATGGTTTATTGATGAAGCAGAACCACATGGGTTTGTGGTTCTGGGCAGCTGACAAAATGGAGTTGAGAGTGGGAGGGGGTTATACCTTCTCTGGGCTTTGCACTTGAGCTTCCTGTTCCTATGCAAGAATATGTATTCTATTGTCTGTTGTAGGGGTTATGTAGGGGTTATAGATGGCTCTATAGGCAAAAGGGGAAATGCAAATCCTAGGTGTTTGTCTGAGCTCCCAGGTTTGGTTGAAGTTTGGACTGCTCTGGGGTGATGCAATGAAGGGGCTTGTATTCTGAAAGGGTGTTGGGCAATTCCTATTGTGGCTTAATGGCTTTTGTCCTGTTTTGGATCTTGAGTGAAGGGGCTTGCCTTTGTTCAGACTTTGCTGCAGGGAGTTTCAAAATATCCTGTCTTGAATGGATTACCAAATCTGCATTTCTAAAAGGTGCCTTCTCAGTTTCTGCTTGTGGGCATGGAGATTGGGGCTGCTTCCTGCCTCTAAAAAAATATGTTTCTCCATTTCTCCCTTTGGAGAAATATAATATTCTGCCTTCTTTTAATATTTCCCTAAATGTTTCATTCTTTTTTTTTGGGGGGGGGGGCGGTTGCTGACTTTCTACAATATGGTTGCTCAATTTGCTCCATGATTAGTAAAAATTGAAAAAATGGACCACTGATTGGTTAATTTCTTTTTGGAGTTCCCTATTGGGCAATTGAAGGAAAGGAGGATGGATTCTGATTGGCTCATCTATGCCCCGCAGGCTCTCTCTCTATCGTTTTTTAATGCAGACAGATTACATTAAATCTGCATTTAATAATGGGAAAAATCTATATTGGCGTAATAAAGGAGCTAATTATGCACTACAGTTCCCATAATTTCCTGTTTTGTTTATGCTTCTTGTATCACCCTTAAACACTCTCCAAATGAACCTATTAGCATTTATTTGCCCAATGGAATAAAAAGAAAAAATCAGCCTTTTATTCAGAGGTTTGTCCTGTCATTCATTCATTCATTCATTCATTCATTCATTCATTCATTCATTCATTCATTCATTCATTCATTCATTCATTCATTCATTGAAAATTTGTATGGTTACCCACTCACTCTCAGTGACTCTGAGCAACTTACAAAAACAAAAACAAATTATATAATACAAACAGTAATAAACAATCCCCCCCCCACCTCCTGGCAACAATAGTCAATCAAACAAGCCACTTGATGGGCTCCATCCCACTCTGAGTCTCCAGGTCCTTTGGTAAAACTAAGTCTTCAAGCCTTGCAAAAGAGTGTCCAAGTGGGGACCAATCTAATCTCTGCAGGAATGATATTCCAAGAGGAGGGAGTCACCATGGAGAAGGCCCTTTTTCTGGGTCCTGCCAGATGTACCTCGTAGGAGAGGGGACCTGCAACATTACTTGCCTCCCTGCTCTGGTGCGTTGGGTAGATGTGACTGGGAAAAGATCGTCCTTCAGATAACCTGGTCCCAAGCCATGTAGGGCTTTGAAGGTGACAACCAGTACTAGAATAGTACCTGGAAATAAATCGGCAATCAATGCAGCTCCTGCAGGAGAGATGACACCTGTGCCCATCTAGGCCTGCACAAAACCAAGTTGGCTGCTGCATTTTGCTGCACACTGGGTCTATCTGAGGCAGTGCTACCCCATCCAAGATCAGACATGGCAATTCTCCATGGACCAGAGTACCCCAAACCCAGAGCCATTCTGTCAGGTCTTCCATCTTCAGCTTCTATGCTTCGCTGGCATCCTGCCATAAAACGAAGGGGGGGGAGAGGGGACAAAGGAATTCAAAGTAGTAAAGATTGGCATGGGAATGTGGAGAGAAATGGCGGGAGTTGGGGGGGGACAGCCTTGACAGAAACCAGAGGTGCCAAGACTGGAATGAACCAGTCACCAAGGACACCTAGCCTGGGAACAGAGTGAGAAACTGTATTGAGCGGCACCAAACATTCAAGAGGTCCCCAAAACATCTAAGTGGCCTGGCATTGGACACTGATGGACTGGACAAAGGGGGGGAAGAGTCATGGAAAGGGGGAAAGTGTAACCTTTGCGCTAGAATATTCAGATCTTGCTTTTGATGCAGTCACTAATCCTTAGTAAAAGAACCTACCACTTCAACCAAATGGATCTTTGGGTCTTTGTCTCCTAGGGACCTGAGTGGGGCAGGTATGACACATTTGATCTTGCCAGGATTTAGGTTCAGCCATTGTTCCCCATCCAGCTCTTAACAACCTCCAAGAACTGCTAGAGGGAGGTCATGGCATTGCTTAATTCACCATGGACTGAGACATACTGTATAGCTGGGTGTCATCAACATGTCAACGATATTTCAGTCCACAGTGGACTCTTTGTTACAAGAGAAAAACACCTCCCCCCCACTCCCCCCCCCCCAAAAAATACAAATGACAACTGGTCAGTTTGGGAAAGATGAAAGAGCATGGAGCTGATGGAAATTTCTGCCAGTGTGAAAGAAACTCACCTCTCAAGCCATGCAGCTCAAAAAGTAGTTTTGCAATTTCTGCTTTGGATAAGTGAGCTGAAAGGACATTGGCTTGGTTGCTTAGGAACCCAGAGTACAGAGCTGCTATGGTAATGATACAAAGTACCATTTGGGTAAACTTTATGTGACCATTTTTGGATTGGAGCATGCATATGCTTGCAGAAATTACTTTTATTCTTCTGAGAATCAGTCAGTCAGTCAGCCAGTCTGTCCATCCATCCATGTATCCATCCATCCATCCATCCATCCATCCATCCATCCAAGTATGTTTCAAGGAAGCTGTTCTTTTCTGACCTGAAAGCAAAACCTGCTTCAGTATAATAATCCAAGGAAGTCAACACCTCAAGTATTCACAAGCAAAAAAAGGGATACATTGTTTATAGTGCAGCATGGGTATGTGTTCCTACAGGCCCTTCCTACTTTCCCAGGCATTCTTCTGGAGTCAAGTTGCAACACAGGTTAATCAGGATCCAAAGTATGATCCAGAAAAAGAATCTGCTTGTTAGTGGTGAGGCCTCAGGCAATCAATAGGATTCATGGATGAAACAAATGAGATATCAGCCTTCATGGAGCCATTCATTATATTTTGCCAAGATAGAAGACGGTCACAGAAATTGGATGGCTCCATTGAGACAGATGTATTGATGAAATATTAGACAAATTAATTTTGAAGCAAAGAAGCTTGAAAAAGAACATGGAGGTGATCCAGAAAAAAAAATCTAACAATTCCTAGTGGTTTAAAGTGAGCTATGCAATTCACTGGTTTTTGCATACATAGTTAAGAGAAAGATTTAAAGACATTTGGAATTCAGACAGAATTTGAACTATGTTCACATGATGAACAAGTAATTGCTAAAATGTATGAAATTTTATTGAAATTTGAAATGGAAGAAAAAGTGAAAGTCTTTATGATAAAACGAGCTAAGAAATGTGGACATAATATATTGATGGAACAGTGGGAAATATGTGACTACAAGGTTTGAAATTCACATTATATTATAACTTAAAAGAGAATTCTTATAAAATGATTTACCATTGGTACATGACTTCAGAAAAATTGTCTTTTCCTATTAATTTATATATAAATAACTGCCATTAAATGAATGAAAAGATTTGTTAATATTAAAATGTTCAGGGCAATAAAATAGAGCTACATATTTAGATTTTGTTGCTTTATTTTTAATAATAAAATATCCTATAACACCAAAAGAAAAAAAAAGGGTGGGTTACCGAGTTAAAAAAAAATCTGATGATTAAAGTAATCTAAACATTTCAATGAAAAGAAGAGGAAAAAAAACCCAATTTTTTTCCTGGAGATTATGTAAAAGTATTTCTTTGCCATGCCCCAAGTTTGGTAGAGCAAAAACTCTTAATGACAAATTCCAGGCTTTAGGACTATGTTTCAAAATCATATTAAGAATTTTTACAATAATAATTTTTCTCAAAATTATATCGATCTGTTATTTGAAAATCAAAATATAGCTTGTCATGACCAGATCATATTAGTTAAAAAAACACCAACATAATTTTTTTAAGGTCCAACCCTTTTTAAGCATTCTTATTACAGTGATTAAAATAAATCAAACATGACTAAACAAAGAAATAATTAAATTGAGTAAGAATTTTAGAATGATAGAATTTTATTTTTAAATAAAATTCTTATTTCTGTAAGGCTACCTTGACTTTAGCCTGTTTACCTGAAGTTTTGTAACTTCCTGTCCTTCCTATATCCTTTCATTAAATTAAATTTTAAATTTTCATTTAATTTACAGATTTCCATATTTTGCATATGAATTCTATGTGCAAAAAAAAAGAACACAGCTTTGATTCTGAGTACCTTGTCTCATTTTTAAATTGATAGGCCACTTATCAATTACCAGAGTTTGTTCTTAGAGGGTCGAATTATGAGTTCTCTGAGGAACCCCTTTTGCAGAAGGGCAGGCCTTAATCTACTCCTGCTCCCAAATACCCCATTCCGGGTCCCACCAACACACTGCCCCCTGCACATTGTCAGCTTTCTGTGACAGTTGGCCTGCTTGGTCAACACTGGAATATTTGGGAAAGGGTTTTTTTAATTATTATTATTTGTACATCTGCAAATTCTCAAGCTAATCCTTCTCTCCTGTGTGTTGATAGCACCATGCGGGCAACGGGCACTGTGGGAACTGTCTTGTTTATATTGGCCATGTCTATTATTTCTTTCCTGCTCTGAATCCCCGTGCTTTCCTAATAATACTTTGCATGCTGCCTGTGTAATAATGGAAACACCCATTTACCGGAATCCCTAAAATGGGTTTTGTAATGTCATCAAAAATCTGTTGAAAATGAAGAGCACTTTCATAAACGGTGGATAAGTCATGAAGGTGTTTTGTTGCCAGTGTGCATGAATTGACTCATTCTTTGGACAACCAATATGAGAGCCCTTTCCATATAGCTCCATAACCAGAAGGTATTTCTGTGAATAGTGGAAGAACGTCTGATGATGACATCGCAAGGCGATATCTGGTTTATAGTAAACAAATTCATTTGCTGTGGGGAGTACCAAAGTTTGAATTCTGTTGAAGCACTTTGAAAGGATATACATAGTTTCAGGAGGCAGTTTTGTTCCCCTGAAGGCAAGGGTCATTTTTGGTCTAAAGATGAAAAATATACATCCTGTGGAGATGCCTTCTTTTGTGACAGATTCATAAGTGTGAGACTAGTTTGTCTAGCCTATTAACAACAGTAATCAGTGTGAAATGGGATGTTAAGTTTTCATATGAATGAGGGAGGTTTTATGGCAGAAGATTAGAAGAAAAATTATGACCAAAAACAGCTGTCTGGAGGATTCTGGTGAAAGGTAAGAACATATTTTGAAAACCCTGCTCTTCAGTCAGTATGCCCAACAATAATTTAAAAGCAGCACTGTAACAAGATTAATAACTATATTCTCAACAAAACAAAACAAAACAAAACAAAACAAAACAAAAAAACAAAACAAAACAAAACAAAACAAAACAAAACAAAACAAAACAAAACAACCATTATGAGAAGTAGGTATTTTATTGTTTTTGTTGTTTTAATCATTCAGTCCAGTGGTGAAGTCCAATTTTTTTTACTACCGGTTCTATGGGCGTGGCTTGGTGGGCATGGCTTGGTGTGCGTGGCAGGAGATACTGCAAAATCTCCATTCCCACCCCACTCCAGGGGAAGCATTCTGCAAAATCCCCATTCCCTCCCCACTCTGGGGGGGAAGGATATTGCAAAATCTCCATTCCCACCCCACTCTGGGGCCAGCCAGAGGTGGTATTTGCCGGTTCTCCGAACTACTCAAAATTTCCGCTACCGGTTCTCCAGAACCAGGGGTGAAATGCTCCCGGTTCGGGCATGCCTGTGGGTTGCCGGACAGCCGGTAGCGACGGAAGCGGAGACTTCGCCCACCCGCCCGGACGCTGCCATTTGGGTTCTTTTACCCTCTGCGCATGCGCAAAGCATTCTGCGCATGCGCAGAGGGTAGAAGAACCCAAATGGTGGCATCCGGGCGGGTGGGGGAAGTCTCCCGCTTCCGTCACTACCGGCTGTCCGGAGACCCGCAGGCACGCCCGAACCGGGAGCATTTCACCCCTGTCCAGAACCTGTCAGAACCTGCTGGATTTCACCCGATTCAGTCGTGTCTGAATCTTGGTGACTTTATAGGCAAGTGCTCTCCTGTCAAGTGTCAAATGCTACCCTGTCAAGTGCAGCTTCTTTCAGTTGTTGGATGTTCATCTTTATATCAGCTTTGATGGTATCAGTCGAGGGAGTTCTTTGTTTGCCCCTTCTTCTTCTTGATCCATTAACCATTCCTAGCATCACTGACTTCTCCAATGAATTTCATGCATGACATGGCCAAAGTAAATCAGATGTAGTTTTGCGATTTTGACTTCTAATGATGTGTCTAGTAAACTGGGTATAAAAGTGTTTAAATCAATATTTCTGAAATTTAAATGTGTGATCTTTAAAATATCACAGTGAATGTGTGCCTTCAGTTCAGTCATGCAAAGGAAATTCTAGATACTTTATGTTAAAATCTGAAATTGGTAGATCAGTATTTGGATAGAATATTTTCTCTGCTCTCCATTCTATTTTCAAATCACTTGCATCAGTTAAAGCACTGATAGCTAAAATGTATTTTTTCTTAAAGACTACTACATATAGTACATAGAACATCAGAGTTGGAAGGGACCTGGGAGGTCTTCTAGTCCAACCCCCTGATCAAGCAGGAAACCCAATACCATTTCAGACAAATGGCTGTCCAGTCTCTTCTTAAAAAGCCTCAAGTGAAAAGACATCTAGTACTTTCAGGATCTTCTATTAGCATAACCACCACCACCCCAATTCTAAAACAGCAAAAATCCAGCTCCTGGAAGTTCTGCTTAGCTATTTTTTCCATTCTGTTTCTCAGGTTTTATTTATTTATTTATTTATTTATTTAACATGTACAAGATAGCAGTTATAGGTATAATCATAAACATAATCAACGTGAATACAGATAGATGAAGACAATAGGACAGTAGGACAGGGACGGTAGGCACGCTGGTGCGCTTATGCATGCCCCTTACAGACCTCTTAGGAATGGGGTGAGGTCGACAGTAGACAGTCTAAGGTTAAAGTTTTTGGGGTTTGGAAAATGACAGCTAGATATTTTTAGTGTTTCTAGAAATCCATATGAAATAGAGCTAATTTTTTTATGAAAGCTTAATTAGTATGCAAAGAATTCAAAAACAATTTTAAAATGTGGAAAAAAAAATGGGAAGCAAACATCAACTGCTGAAGGGACAGCAGCAGAAGGGGCTCTTATAAGAAACGTAATTATTGAAGTATAGGCAGGCTCGCAGGATTGATCCCAGCTTACTAGGTAGATCAAATGGGAAACATGGGCAGATAAGCTTTTTTATTATAAAGATACATTAACAGAATCTTGCAAGTCGAAGAGTGCAATTCTCCCACTGTCACCTTTACTGCCTGATAATAGGGAGGCCCCCTCCTGAGCTTCCTGCTCCGCCCACGATGCAACTGAGGGATATGTGCCGTCTCATTTGACCATTCTCGAGGCAGCATCTCTTTGCCCAAGTTTCTCAAGATCATTCTCATATGCCATAGACATAAAATCAACACCATTATTAGAGCATGTACAGTATATCGTGTCTATTTATTTAGACATGATAAGAAATAAACTGTATGATAAAATAGATGCAAAACCTAAACAAGAAACAGTTGTGACACAATAATGGGAAGAATTATGAACTAAATCTAAAAAAATTACACTATATTATAACTTAAGGAAAAATTGGAACAAAATGCTGTATAGATTGTATTCAATTCCATCATTATCCAAGGTAGACTATCAAACAGTAATAAGTGCTAGAAATTTCATGAAACAGCAGGAACATTTTATCCAAAAGTACAGGAAAGATTCAGTACAACGCAGAAAATGTCCCAAAGGTGCTTTTTCAAGAAGCAACTGGACTTTCTTGCTTTTCTTTGAAGACGTTTCGCTTCTCATCCAAGAAGCTTCTTCAGCTCTTTCTTCTGGAGCTGAAGAAGCTTCTTGGATGAGAAGCAAAATGTCTTCAAAGAAAAACCAGAAAGTCCAGTTGCCTCTTGAAAAAGCACCTTTGGGACAACCATGACCTGGATGACTGAGAATCTCCATACATATTTAGCAATGCAGAAAATGGTTTCTTGTTTGTCACAGATCACCCCAATCATTATCTCTGATCTGCCCTGAAACAAATACTCTCATTTGGTTCTTAACAATGAAACCTTTCCTTAGGTTTTTAATTGGGAACTTCCCCAATGATTGCACCTCATTTCCAAAGTTTGTAAATCCCTGTTGTAAATATCTCTGCAGCATCCATTGTTGAAAAGTTCTCCTTAAAAATAGGACTTCCGGTTGATGTCACGGCGAGAAAGTCTTGGAAAATAGCGGGCTCTGCCGAGCCCTGCGAGATCTAGCTGGTAACCGCTGCCGGGAGGCCCTACCGGGTCAAAGCCACCTTGTAGGGGCGACGAAGAAAGGATAGGTGCTTTGTGGACCATGAGGAACTCGCAATTTCCTCGTTAGGTCCGAAGCAAGCCCTCCCGAATAGCAGCAGGGACGATGGCCATTTTTGGCAGTCACAAGCTGGGACAATCGGGAGCATAAGATTTGTGCTGGAGTGGTCCATGGACAGAGCATTGAAACTGGGTGAGATAACTTCCAACTCTTACTCCAAAGATTTAATATAAGTACAAGAATTTTAAAAGATAATCTCCAAGTGTTAAGGAAGTGGTGATTAGACACATGGAGAAAATTAAAGACTGAAAATGAAGAGGCAAAAGAAATGCCCAAGAGAAGCTTTAAGATACAGAAAGCTTGGAAAAAAGCTTAAACAATTTGAAAGGTCATTTTTGGGAGAAACTGTCTTGCTTATTTGTATTTTTAAACCCCCTGGACTTATTGGATAATCAGCTGTTTTTGACATACTGTTTAATGTTGGACTTGGGAGCAGGAGAGCCATCTACTGGAAGAAGAGGAGCACTACAGCACTACAGCATCAGTACTCTTAGTCAAAGTGAGGTCCAATACACATAAAGTCTAATATACAAAATAGAAGAAAATAAATAACACCTAGAAGGCAGCCTGACCTTGACTCTATTCTAGAAGATGATTTGAATATTTTGAAAATATCTAATGAGTTTCTTTTTCCTCTAGAAGATTTCTAAGATGAACTAAATTGCAAATAATATTGAGATGTTGGAACCAAAGAGGTATACTGAGTAATCTTTATTAAATTGTTATGGATCTACAGGGGATAATAGAGGCAAATGAAGAAATAATTTTGATGCTCAAAAACATGCATGAAACTATAAAGAACAATAAGGAGACAAGGGGATTGTCTAAAGATAAAGAAATGAGTGTAGAAGCCACTCAACAATTGGGGGAAAAAGAAGAACATGATAGTCAGGAAATAGAAGAAGCAGTGGAAGGAAAAAATCAAAACGAGATGCAAGAAGAGAAAGATAATGAAGAGAAAGAATTAATAAGTAGGTATCAATCAGATAATTCCTTAAAAGCTTATAATAGAACAGAAAAAAAAAAAAGAAAAATCTCTTCAAAAAAAAGAAAGTCTTATTGATGGGTGTTCAAATAATACAGCAGAAAGAGACAAAGGGCAACCCGAAGGGAATGTTCAGTAGGTATAAAAATATCAAAAAGAGTTATAAGACTGCAAGAGCGAGAAATAAAAGGGTGATTAAAAAGTCAATAAATGATGGAACTCCAAAAAGGTTAAGAGATGATGGATAATGATAAAATATATTAATAAAAAGAAAAAATAGAAAATACAAATAGGGAAAATAGTAGCATACATATTAAGATAATAGAATCTATTATAATTAAAAATAAGCTAAGCTTAGTAGTTGGAAGTTTAGGATTAGGTAATCTAATTGTATTATTAATATTAATAGTGTGTTAAAGTATATTGTGAATTTAAACTTTTAAGGATTAGCAATTGTGGGGATTTTGAGATATATTCCCGGGATTGATTAAATTTTGTTAATATTTGGCTTTACTAGTAGTCCTAGACATTTGGGATATTGAGATTATGGTGGAAT
>QLTV01003783.1:1165404-1198256 GCA_003457575.1 Thermophis baileyi
ATCTGTGAATGTAATGCCAAGTAACTCAGTCCCTTTCTTGGATGAATGCAAACCATCTCTTTTGTAGAGTTTTTCATTGGACCAGCTGCAGACATCATGACTAATAAAACCAAAGCCTTCCCTTTTACACCCCTCCTTTAGCCACACATTAAACTCTGCTACATGCTGGCCTTTCCCTTTTTGTTTCTTATATACTGGTAAAACCTCTGAAAAGATAAGCCTACAACCTATACTACTAAGTTCATACCCCAAGCTCTGGAAATCATTCTGCACAGAAAGTACATCTTTTGGGGACAGAGCATTTGTGCCAAGATGTATAATAGCATCAACATCACAGTCCTTACTGGCATTCTTGACTATCTTAAGAATACGCCTCTTGTCTCTGCTGGCAGTAGAACCTGGCAGACACCTGACCTCTTTCAAAACCTCCATATCCTTTCCTAAATTTACATCCCTTACAATTGAATCACCAACCAGAAGGTGGCTTCTCTTTTTGGATACCTTGCTGCTCTTGGGTGACTGATGTGTAATACCTGATTCACACTTCCCCCTTTCCGAAATAAGTTCTTCATCTCGGACCACGATCCCCTGCTTATTTGAGTTATCATTATCACAACTACCTTGACCTGTCGCTTTAGTGTCCCTATTAAGGTCAGCAAGGGCACTATATCTGTTATGCTGGGACACAGCAAAAGCTTTGTGTTTATGGTTCACAGCTCTCACCCTGCCAGATCCCACGGTTGTCCATACTGCCCTTCTCCTGCTGGATCTTTGTGGTAGAGGGGGCTGATAGCGCGGCAGCTCAATAGAGTGGAATGGCTGAATTGGGCACCTAATTTCTGCTTGGAGAGCGCAAATTAGAGATTCTAGATAGGTAATATGTCCAAGTAGACTAGTAATCTGTTTACAAAGAGGACAGTATCCAAATTTGAAAAGAGTACTTCGAAACACAGCTGTAAAACAAGTATTACACTGAACTAAGCCAGTCATTTTGAAATAAAATAAAATCACAATCTCAAGCGCACTAACCCTGGATGTATTATTACTATTTTTGGTTTATAGTTATATGATTCGCGTGTTGTTAGGCATGCGGGCTGCTACCTTTCTCCTTTGTACTCTCTCTCAGACTCCCAATTCTCAACCAGCAGCTCCACCCCCAGCTTCTGTGAAGTTAAAATATAATGGAGGAAGGTTTTTTTTCTACCTTTCTCCTTTGTACTCTCTCTCAGACTCCCAATTCTCAGCCAGCAGCTCCACCCCCAGCTTCTGTGAAGTTAAAATGTAATGGAGGAAGTTTTTTTTCCTACCTTTCTCCTTTGTACTCTCTCTCAGATTCCCAATTCTCAGCCAGCAGCTCCACCCCCAGCTTCTGTGAAGCGAGCACCTCCCCCCCCAGCTTCTGTGCAGTTAAAATGTAATGCAGGAAGTTTTTTTTCCTACCTTTCACCTTTGCACCCTCTTTCAGACTCCCAGTTCTCAGCCAGCAGCTCCACCCTCAGCTTCTGTGAAGTTAAAATGTAATGGAGAGAATTATAAAGAGAGAATGGTACTGTTGAAGTTGGAAGATCAGGATTATGCATACTTATTTGTATTATTACTGTTAGCATTGTTTAAGAAACATTTGATCCAGTCAATACACTGTCCACAAAATATGTATGGTGTGTATTATATTAAAAAATAAAAAAAATATTTTTTAAAAAAGTTCTCCTTAAAAATACAGCATTCCTCTTGCCAAGAGAGTCCAGTCCACCATCTCAGAATTTCTTATATTCTTATATTCATATTCCTTTCAATCTTTTCTAGCAAATCTATATTTTGTCAATATTTTAATATTTTAAAAGGAGACATATATTTGTGGAGTATCGGCTAGCCAATGTTTATTGACATGGATGGCTGAGTACGACCTCCTGAATCATAGCCAAAGAAAGGATAGTTCAGACTTATGAAAGCATCCAATTGGCAATGGTGGAACACAAAAAGACTGGACCAGATGGATCTATGGGCTGAATCTTCCAGCAGGACTTTTCTTTGCTCTTCACACAGCAGTGCAGTGGTGATGTCACATTGATGGAAATGAATTGTGTCTAGGGAGCTTTAACTAAAAGCCAGATGTCAACTTGAAAGCATCTTTCGGAAACTTCACACCAGATTTCTGGAGGGCTTATTAAGGCTTTCTGGGCATGATAGTAACATATTACCTTCAAGAGCAGTGGAGGTTGATTTCTGTACCTGAATTTTTATAAAACATGAACAAGAGGATGTAATTGTACCAGTCCTGTTTGGAAACTTTTCAGAAGCACTAGCTGATCCATAAATTGAAAAAAAAATTGAGTAGAAAGGCAATTCCAGCAATAAAAATGTACTGAACTATCACATGAAGCAAAAACAGAGATAAACATTAAGATAGTGGAGCACTTCAAACACAATGGGGAAAAAGTGGAATGCTCACCTAATTTCAGACAACTGAAAGTAGTTGTCTTTTCTAAAAAAGCTGCAAAAAAAGCTACAGGATGTGAGCTTCCTAAGGAGTTAATGTGGAGGATGATGATGAGAAATGAGGGGTCCTTTTATCTTTGTTCCTATTCAATTGGTGAAATATTTAATGGCTTCTTCAGAGTAAGAAAAGGAGAAGAATCCTACCTGTTTAAAGCTTTAAATTAGCATACATTACAGGGAAAATGTCAAGCAAAGTTAAACAACTAGCCAAAATATATGAATGTTTCTTAGGCTGGTTTAATAACAGCCACCATAGTGAGTATCCTTCATTTTTCTTGTTAATTACAAAATGTGTCCAGTGCTATTTCAAGATCAAACATGATAGAATTATCTGATTAGTAATTTTATTTGTAAGAAGAAAATTATAGTTAACTTTTAAATAAAATAATGATATAAGAAAGAAGCAGGATAATTGATCTAAATCAGAAGGGTCCAATCTTGGCAACTTTAAAACCTATGGACTTCAAGGTCCAGAATCCCCCAGTCAGCCATGCTGGCTAGGGAATTCTGGGAGTTGAAGTCCACAACTCTTAAAATTGCAAAGATTTGACACCCCTGATCTAAACATTGCTAATTTGATGGTTTATCCTTATTCTGCTTATAGGCAGCACATACCAGAATCTTCTAGTGTTTGTATATGTAATGAAGTTAAGCCTCCATTGTGCTGACTATATAGTCTATTCTCTTTGCTAAAGGGTTAATGGCTGGGTGTGTATTCATATCCTAGGTGGTAACAATGCCTAAAAGCAGGCACATTCTTTTGTTCTCTTTAATGATTCATTCCTTTAGAGTGTGGTAATACTCATGCACATTTTTGCTTTTAAGGAGAAACAGAATTGGAAAGAGCTTATTAAAATTGTTTGGTGCTTCTCAGAAAAAAGAGAACAATTGGAGGCATATAGCTTTAGTTCACCAACAGCATTCATTATACCTGAATATAATATATTGTGTGCAGGGGTGGGTTCCAACTTACCTCGCTGCCGGTTCGCTCCCTCCCGCGCCGCGTGGGCACGCCGCGTGGGCAGGGGTGAAATGCTCCTGGTTCACTCATGCCTGTCGGTCGCCGTAGAGCCGGTCGCCAAGGTAGCGTGAGGCTCTGCCCACCTGCCCGGATGCCGGCGTTTGGGTTCTTTTACCCTCTGCGCATGCACAGAACGCTTTGTGCATGCGCAGAGGGTAAAAGAACCCAAATGGCGGCGTCTGGGCGGGTGGGCGGAGCCTCGCGCTACCTTGGTGACTGGCTCTATGGCGACTGACAGGCACGGGCAAACCGGGAGCATTTCACCCTTGCTCGTGGGCGTGCACGTGCTTCGTGCACGCGCGCATGCACAGTAACAAAAAAAAAAAAAAAAAAAAAAAAAAAAAAAAAACCAAAAAGATGGCGGCTGCATGCACAGTGCCGGAAGTCAGCTTCTGCGCAGGCTCAGAAGGGGGAAAAAAATTCGGATTTTTAAAAAAAAAAATTAAAAAAATAGATGGAGGCAAAAAAAAAAAAAGATGGTGGCCCCCACGGACCGGCACTGACTGATCCGGTTCGGTGACGTCATCGTGATGTCACCAGCGGGCCACTACCGGTTTGGGAGAACCAGTCCGAACCGGGAGGAACCCACCCCTGATTGTGTGTCTACATTTCTATCTTTCTGAACTATTCATATTTACATCTCTTCATATACCACTCACTTTTGTTCCTTAAATTTTTCACCTTTCTTTTAAAGGATTTAATCAATTCTATTCAACCACAACTTTTTTTATTTTCACTTTTTCTTGTTTATATTTCTTCTTATATTTGTGTTGCAATTTGATCCCCATTTCTTCCTTTCTACATGAACTAACTACCACAATGCATTTTTTTTGTACTGGTCCCTCATATCTGCAACCAGCATTTTTCCAATAGCTGTGACAAAAAATTGCAGAACTACCATTGTGGTTGGATTGGAGGGCTAAGTTCTAACTAATGTGTACTCTGGAAAAGCAGTAAAGTAAGTGACAGATGGAGAGGTTTGAACACTCTGTTTCCCAGTGCCTGTAGATATACCTGCATATAGTAAAAGAAAAAAAAAGGCACAATCCTCCAGCTCTAAAAGAGCTTTTGGTCCCAAAATGACAAGGAAATGATTAGTTTCAAGAACTTTCACTGAACTTCTGGGGGGGGGGAGTCATAAGGGAAGGAGAGGGGAGTCATAATTAACTTGTACCTAGAAGCTGGCAGATGTGATAAGGCAAGCGTTTCCATCAATGATAAAATGGATTGCCATCTTGGGTGCAGAGTTGCAGCAATCAAAAAGAGAAGCATCTTTTTTGCAGCACTAATGAGCCAGAGCACAAGAATACATTAAACTCAGCTCTCCAAACAGATGTCATAAAATCAATCAGGGTCACAGAATACTCATTTAGGAGTTCTATAACTATGTCTTTGTGATAATCCAATTATTTATTTACTCAGTCTTTATGGTAATTGAAATCACACATTAATATCAGTTTTCCTCTGTGGGATGTCTTCCAAGTTCCTTTCTTCACCTCTAAATTACTCATGGAATTTACAAGGTATCTTAATTAAATTATTTCTTGGGATTTGGGAAATAATTACACAGGAATTCTGTGGGGGAGGATGCTCCATTTACATTTTGTACTTAATGTATTGTCTTCCATCTCAATTATTTATTCTCCCTGTTCTTTCTATGCTACCTGTGTAGACCACTCAGCAGCTTTTATTAATGTTGTTTATAGGCTTCTATCAGCAGTAACACAAACTCCATGTATCTGTACAAATCTAGAACAAATCTAGAATCAGGACTAGCAAACCACCCATGCATGTGTTGGTGACAAAAAGCAGTCTAGATCAACTGTCAATTCAGAAGCCAGGCCAGTAGAAAATACGTGAAAAAAGAAGAATGCAAAAATTCAAGTGCACTCTGGGAATGAAGAAGGACCACTTAAACAATTTAGTATGGATGAGAATATACGTGACATTTGGCCATAGGCTGGTGAAATGAAAAGGATTCTGGCAAGTCAATGATACCATGTTTCCCTGAAAATAAGCCACCCCCGAAAATAAGCCCTCCCCCAAAAATAAGCCCTCCCCCCAAAATACCATTTCCTCTGGTTAAGGTTAGGGAGACAGAGCTGGAAATCAGGTAAGACAGCAAGAGGAGCCCCGTCTTGCTCCACGCACTCCAAAATAATAAGACCTCCCCGAAAATAAGGCCAAGCGCTTATTTCGGGATTCAAAAAAAATATAAGACAGGGTCTTATTTTCGGGGAAACACGGTAGCATGTGCCACTTATACAGCATGCCTTCTTTGGTTTTGGTGTCTGATAAATATCTCCTTTCTCCCAGGACTTCAAGCTTAATTAAAAAAAAAACTCTTTAACCTGAATATTATTAATCTGTTCTTTGTTGCTGGTTTATTCATCCCACTGACAGTAAGAGCTTTTCCTGATGATTATTTTATCTCAGCCTTAGGAAAGGGTGCACCCTACTGATTTTATACTGTTGTTATCATGGCAGGACAAGAAGCAATGGATGGAAACTAATCAAGGAGGAACAAACCTAGGAGAAATTTCATGATATTGAGAACAATCAACCAGATGTAATGGCTTATCTTCAGAAGTTGTGGGTGCCCTATCACTGGAGGTTTTTAAGAACAAATGGGACAGCCATTTTTCCAGAATGGAATAGGGTCTCCTGCTTGTGCAGAGGGTTGGACTAGAAGATCTCCAAAGTCCCTTCCAACTCTGAAATTCCGTTATTCTATTAATTCCAAAGTTTTTGTAACTTATGTTGGATATTTAAATTGGCATCAGAAATATTTTCCAGGAATTCTTTCTTTTTGGGACATTTCCTATATTAAAGCATTATTTTAAATTCTAAAGAATTAGGAAACTGTCATATATCTTCTCTAACCTGTTGTCCATTTCTAAGAACACTTCCTTAGAACATAAATATGATGGATGTTGGTATTTTTTTTAAAAAAATGTTTAAAGTAAAGGTAAAGGTTTCCCCTGTCCAGTCATTTCTGACTCTAAGATGTGGTGGTCATCTCCATTTCTTAGCTGAGGGAACCAGGTTTGTCTGAAGCTATTTCCATGGTCATGTAGCCAGCATGACGATATGCCAAGGTGCACGGAATGCTGTTACCTTCCCACTGAAGTGGTACTTAGTTATCTACTCGCATTTGCATGCTTTCGAACTGCTAGGTGGGTAGAAGCTGAGGCAAATAACAGGAGCTTATCCCGTCATGTTGCAGAGGTGGTATTCAGTTGGTTCGGACCGGTTTGGGCGAACCGGTAGTGAAAATTTTGAGTAGTTTGGAGAACTGGCAAATACCCTGGCCCTGCCCCTGCCCGCTCGCTCCCCCGTCCTGCCCCCCTATATATCTTGCCTTCGCCACGCGGCCCAGCTAATCTCCACGCCTCGCCCGCTCAGCTCACCAAAGGTAAGCATGCCACCCTCTTGCCCTTTGCCTCAGGTCGAGGCCCAGGGACGTGCCATTCCCCGGCTCCGGCCTTGCCCCGGAGCTTCCACCTGCTCGCTGTTCACCTCGGCTGGGTCGGGGAATGCGCCATTCCCCCACTCTGGCCTTGCTCCGGAGCCTCCGCCCACTTGTCGTTCGCCTCAGCTGGGTTGGGGAACATGCCATTCCCCTGCTTCAGCCTTGCCCTGGGCCTCCGCCCGCATGCCACTGCCCCCCCTCTGGCCTCAAACTACGGCCCTCCGGGTCAAAGCAATTTATTTGGCCTGTGGCCTGCCGCACTAAGCCAAAGGGCCGCGGGGGGCTGCGGCGTGGGCACAGGAGGGCCAAAGCAGTTTGGGAATGGACTGGATGGTTCTTCTTACCTGTAAGAAGTCCCATCCGGAAAGTGCTGCAGTGGAGATCTTGCAGCCACTTCTTCCATCCCTTGCTGAGCCTTGGTTGCTCGCGGAGACGTTCCATGTACTCTCCGGGTCGGCAGCTGCTTCTCTCCGCTGCTGCTCTAGCTGGGACAGCGTCTTGTGCAATTTAGCAGCTGTGAGCTTCCGCTTTCCTCTAAGTCCCATCCGGAAAGCGCTGCGGCACAGAGAAGCAGCAGCCATGTTGAATGCTGTTTCTCTCAGCTGCAGTGCTTTCTGGATGGGACTTAGAGGAAAGCGGCGTCTCACAGCTGCTAAATTGCACAAGACGCTCTCCCAGCAGTGCGGAGAGAAGCAGTCAGGAGCAGGCCCCGAATGTTATACTCTGACAATGAAGATTTGACTTTGAATTTGAAAGGCTGCTTGGTCTAGTCTCGCCATTGTTCTGCCCCAGCTATGGACCACAAAGAACGCAGCACACACAAAGTCTGTACAAACCTTAGTTTACTAATTAAGTAAATTACTAATTTACTAATTTACTAATAAGCTTTCTTAGTAGTCGTTCAAACACAAATACAGTTTAAATCAGTCTTTTCTGAACACTGGCTGTTAATTCAACTTCATTAACAGCCAGCAAGAGTCCAAGGAATAATAACTCAATTCTGAGGAAACAGTCTTTCAGATAACAGTAATCTTACTTTGGTTGGGCAAAACGCCCAGAAGCAATTTACAGGAAAAATGACGAGAGAGAGAATAAGAGCCGATCAGACTTTTCTAGAATCCAGACACGAAGGAATATGAACCAAGTTGTTTCCTGCAAATTGGCTCTGTCATTGTCATCCCTTAAATAGGCTAAGGGAGTGGCCAATTAGTCCCAAGCCTTACTCCTGAGGAGACCTTCTCCTGAGGAGCCATTCTTGCCTTTTGGCAGCTCTGCGCGCCCGTGCATTGAGAAGAGGCTCCTCCTCTTCTTCCTCTTCACTTATGGGAGCTTCTGGAGGTTCTGAAGGCCCTGGCTGAATCCCTGCCTCTGGCACCGAGTCCTCTCCAGCCTCCTCGCTGTCCGACTCGGGTACCAGCTGCACAGGCTGCTGGCAAATCACCACACCAGCCTCCTCGCTGTCGGAATCAGCCACCAGCTGCACAGGCCGCTGGTGAGCCACAACAGCCATGTGGCGGAAGCTGTGCATGCACGGAAGCCGTGCATGTAAGCCATGTGTGCGTGCATGCGCAGAAGCCATACGCACGTGCATGCGCGCACTCACATTTTCGGCAAACCGGTGGTGGAATTATTTGAATCCCACCACTGGTGCTCAGGTCTCGAACCTGGGATGTCAGATTTCCAGCTGACAAACTCAGTGTCTTCACTGTTAAGCCATCATGCCCCCTTGAAATTATGTTTACCTGTCTAGAAAAAAAAACAGTTCTTCATTTAAGTGATCTGTACAATCATCCAGTTTTACCAAATACATTTTCACCGCTATCTGTACTTTTCAGCTACATTGCCTGGCAATTTTGCTTTGTATGAAATTTGGTGTCAGTTCTAATGTAACCTGATTCTTTAACAGGGTTTTTAATCCAGTCTGAGCAATAAGCATCTAATGAATCTGGCTGAAGACCACAAAAGTTTTGCTGCTATGCATTTTTTATTCTAATTGTGACTCATTCCCTCCTTAAAATAAAGTTCTTACCAAACCACTCCTACAAGAAAAATTGGATGGTGAAGACCTTGTGGGCTGAGAACTGGGGCAAAGAAGATCAAAGTTCAAGAGGCAAAGCTTGAAAGTTCAGGAAGCAGGTTTGACTCCTCCAGATAAATCTGGTAACACGCTTCCGTGTCCCTGATATACCTGTCTCTACATCGAATATGCTGAAAGAAAACATGGGTGCATTTCTTCTTGTTAGCCACCTGATGGTAATCTCGAGTATTTTGCACATAGTTGCACAACAATCATGTGCCTCTTTTAGCAAATTAATAATGCTTTGCTATCTTGAAGCTCATCCCAACATTCCCTTAACCATGGCATGAATATGTTCCAGCCATTTTTATCTGACATATCTCTGTGATGTTGCCTGAGTCTTATCTTCAACTCATACCTAAAATAGGTTAAAATTGTTGTTAGCTGTTGCAATTCTAATGCAGGTTTTCCCTGTTCTCTCAACATAATTTTTGCTATTGAAACGATTTAGCATGTTTAATCAATTCATTGAAACCATATTACAGGTCATTGGCCCAGACTTCATTAAAAATACAGTATGTACAATATTAATACAAGTTAAAATACAGAATGCATGATAAAAAAAGGCTTGTAGTTGTGCATAGCCTACTTTATTGTCAAAAAATTCTAAGTCTATACAATTTGCAACACTGAGAGTTGAGATCTTTATTTACAGAAATAATTCATTGCCAAAAGAAGATCTACATAGAATTCTGCTGTCTGACCTGGAAATGGGTGAAGATGTGTCAATAACTCACCATAGGTTTTAGGTAAAAATGATAGTAGAGCAATATATAATCCCATGCCACAGTGTTTCCATTTATATAGGGAACGAGTCTTTTTAGCACATCAGATTTCACAGTATTTTTTCTCCAACACTGCTGATGGCAAGATATCAAACTGTGAAAATCTCTCTATGATCTCTAAAGTTTGTTGTTTTTAAGATTTTTTTTAAGAGGAGGAGAAGGAGAATCTGATGGGATATGATGTACTAGATCAGTCATGGTGAACCTTTTTTGGCTTGGGTGCCAAAAGGGTGCGCACGCGCGTGATAGCGTGCACGTGTGTGCCCACACACATAATGCAATGCCCTCCCCCGCACATGCGCACAACCCCCGCTGCCTCACTGAAGCCTCCGGACTTCCTGTTGGACTGTTGGGCTGTTTTTCGCTCTCCCCAGGGTTCAGGAAAGCCTCCTGAAGCCTGGGGATGGCGAAAAATGGCCCAACGGGCCAATCGGAAGTTTGGAAATGAAACGGAAGTGGAGCTGCCCTACTACTTACCTTCAGAGAGTTGCAACCAGGCCTCACACACCTCGGCCCATTTCTTCTGCAGCAAGGTTTTCCTGAAGGTCTCTGTAGCCGATAACAGAGCTCCGGATCAATCCGGAGCTCTGTTATCAGCTGCAGAGGCCTTTCCTAAAGGCCTTTCCTGAAGGCCTCTGTAGCCGATAACAGAGCTGCGGATCGATCTGGAGCTCTGTTATCGGCTGCAGAGGCCTCCAGGAAAGCCTTGCTGCAGAAGAAATGGGCCGAGGTGTGCGAGGCCTGGCTGCAACTGTCCAAAGCCAAAGAAATTCCTGAAAATCTCTGACAGCAAAAAGAAGGCTGGGGGTAAGCACACAAGTGAACTTCTGGTTGGCCCGTTGGGCCGTTTTCGCCATCCCCAGGCTTCAGGAGGCTTTCCTGAAGCCTGGGGAGAGCGAAAACGGCCGAAAAGAAGGCCAAAAATCAGCTGGCCAGTGTGCGCATGCGCACTGGAGCTGACAGAGGGCAACGCCTCGCGTGCCCTCAGATATGGCTCTGCGTGCCATAGGTTCGCCATCACTGTACTAGATCTTAGGCCGAAAGCTTGCTTAACCAATGTAGCCCTATTCTTGTTTTGGTTGTTATAAATCCTGCTTCCACCAACAGAAACATTCTATAGCTGTACCTTTTGGTGTTTTATTATCTGGGGAAGGAGTTGTCATTTTGCCTCCGTATATGCCTTTGTACCATCTCCATCAGATACTTCTGGGTGTTGTTATCCCATCCAGGATAAAGTTTGTTCACATTGCTTCTGCCCTTGTGACCTAGTAATTGAGCTATTTTGGGACATTAGCTTTGTACTCTTTCCTTCATCCCTCTCTGAGGTACTCACACTGATTTATCCAATCCTACTCAAAATATGTTAAGAAGAGTGATTGGTGGTTGGTTTTCACACAAAGCAGGTGACACTCATGGGAGGGGTGACAAATCCGGGAGAATTCACCAACTGCTTTCCTTAATTGGTCCCACATTAAAACTGGAGTAGCATTATGGAGTTCAACAGGGCAATGCAACTTATTTTAGCATATTTTTCTGCATTGCAGCACAGCATAGCAGGCATAGCCTGTGTCTTCAGACTAACATACAGTAGCTCCTTTTTGGGAGCACATCTTCCTTGACACACATCCTTGAGTGTGCATCTGCAATCAATCCTGGGATCTTCTACAGTACATTTTGAGCCTGCTATTACTATAGAGAAAGAAGGTGCCTATAAGAGTTCTTGATCTGAGTCCACACTGTGACATAGAGCAAAAGACGAAGTAACAAAAATATCAGCTTTTATACCAGTAGCTGAGGCCTAGTCTGTTTTCCTACTATTTTATCTACCACATTATTACTGCTTGCAAAACCTAAGATGTATTATTTTCAACCCTGCCCAGTTACAAGTACTTTAGAAGCCTGGACTTCTAAATGTGACGTACATGATTGTGCCATTAGATTATCTAAGATGCTCAAATGCAATTTAAAGTGACATGGGTGAAGTTGTTGCATATCCTGCCTATAATAGTGTCCTTACGTGGTACATATGCTCTGCCTTGCAGTTCTTCATTTTTACAGATGTCATTAAGATTGCACTGCTGGAATCCAACACTACTTCATTTATGTCAGATAATCCTAAAACACCCCAAGTAAGTATGCTGCTCACAAAGTTGTTGAATATAATTGTCATCCTATCTTTTCCAAGAGACCTAATGATGATAGCTATTTCTGTCTAGAATTCAACAAATAAAAGAACATCAACCTGTTCTTAATTGGAAACATAAAAATTAATAAATTATTTTAAGACCAGGTAAGAATCAACTGATGAGATTATGATGACTTTTTTTTTAAATAACAGAAGAATGATTTCTCCCTCCAGACATTAGTTACTAAGCAGGTTCCTCAGGAATTTGTTATGAGACCCATCTTATACAATATTTTAATTAATGGTCCTGGCATCAAAGACTGGAGCATGTTAATGAAATTTCTTGCTGCCACAAAGCTGGCACATACCAGAAGATCCTTATACTGCTATACAGGAGGAACTGGATAACCTTCTAGCCTTCTCTACCGGAAATGAAATTGAACGAAACTAGCAGGACAAAAAGAGAGATAATATAGCAATAGCAATAGCACCTAGACTTATATATCGTTTCACAGTGCTTTACAGCCCTTTCTAAGCAGTTTACAGAGTCAGAATATTGCCCCCAACAATCTGATTGTCCTCATTTTACTGACCTTGGAAGGCTGAGTCAACTTTGAGCAAGCCAGGATTGAAAGAATTGAACTCCTGGCAGTGTGAGCAGGGTTAGGCTGCAATATTGCATTCTAACCACTGTGCCATCACGGCTCTTTGTGTATATATATTTTTGTATCAAAATTCCAATATTATTGTATGAAAATGTTGTGGGGTGGAGGATGGGAAATGAGAATTCATTGTTGAAGTCTATCATGTCATGTCATGTAATGTGATTCGTTGGGAAAGAAAATTAATATTACTGTAAGTTATGTTGGGCAAAGAATTACCAGCAGTATTAGTAATATATTTTAATCCCATGGACTCCTTTAAAACAAGCAACTTCTCAAAAGATAACTTTCTGAAGGAATGAGAGAAGAAGCTGTTTTATTCATAGTTGCTTTGTAATTATATAATTCTTATATAAGTCTTTTCAACTGAAATATGAGATAAATATCTTAAATAAATAAAAAACAGTTAAAGGTAATCAGCAGAAAAGAGAGAAGGTTAGGGCTTTTTCTTAGCAGAAGAACAATGAAAGAAACATTTTGTTTCACAAGGACTTTAGTAGGATGAACAGCAGAGAAAGAGAAAACCCACTAAATGAAATAGGAGAGATGTTAAAGAAGTTCAGAGCATTTTCAGGACCAGTGACCTATTGTGGGTGTGTGAGACTCTCACATTTCACCTTCACTGAGGCACTGTAAATCACTTCACAGCCATAACTGACAGCCAGTAAATGACCAGAAGCCTCTTCTGAGAACTAGCTAGTCAAAGCTTGTAGGGAACAACTCTGAAAAAAGGGAACCAACGTTAATGTATCCCTTTCCCTTTAAAAAGTGAGGGGGATGCATTTCTGTCACAAAGAAAGCATCAAAGGAGTGTTTCACAGAAATATTTCATGAAGTGAAGGAACATTTCAAAGCTTTGCTTTGTGCAAGCAAAGCAAAGAATTATACCATTGGAAGAAATTATTTGGGCTGCTTGGGGCAATCTGCCACTAAGACAACCCAGACTGATGTCTGTTCAACCTTGGCTTAAATGCATCCAGTGAGGAGGACTAACCAACTACTTCAGGAATTGGTTCCATTGTAAATTGCTGTTACCTATTGGAGGTCTTTGTTAACTATCAGTTTAAATTAGAGGAATTTGTCTTCCTCTAACTTAAAAGTATATTCCATGTTCACCATCTGGGGACAACTGATAATGAGCCGAGGTGGCGCAGTGGTTAGAGTGCAGTACTGCAGGCTACTTCAGCTGACTGTTCAGCAGTTCAGCGGTTCAAATCTCACCGGCTCAAGGTTGACTCAGCCTTCCATCTTTCCGAGGTGGGTAAAATGAGGACCCAGATTGTTGGGGGCAATATGCTGACTCTGTGAACCGCTTAGAGAGTGCTGTAAAGCACTGTAAAGCGGTATATAAGTCTAAGTGCTATTGCTATAATAATCTTGATCTTTTGCTACATGACACACCTTCAAATACTTGAAAAACATCATTTTATATCCCCTCAATAATCCTTTCCAAGTTTCCTCAGTCTTTCCTCATAAAACCTAATGTCCATCCCAAGGGACTTCTCTTTGCACCTATTCAAGATTTTTCTGAATCTTTCTGAAATGGTATAGTCAAGAACTGAAAATAATAGAGTATATACGAACTGAAGCATGAGTTATTATTTACTGTGTTTTAGAAACTATACTTCTATTGATGTATTCAAAACTGTCATTAACATCCATATCATACTACTGGTTTAGATTCAGCATGGGATCAACTTTAGCCTGAAAATAGTATTTCTCATCTTAAGATTGATTTTATTTTATTCTACTAGGTGAAAAACTTTACATTTTGTTAAAATTCATTGTTATTTTTAGAATATGTTGTTAACATTTTAACCAAGATCATTTTGAATTAGCTATCCAATCCAGTTCTAAGCCACCTGTAGATTTGATAAGCTTTCATTCTTTTATCTTCAAATAATTAATGACAAAGTTGAAGAGTATTGAGCCAAAGACTGAACTATATGCTATCACATTTTGATACCTCACTCCAATCTGATGGGGAACCATTAAAATTCATGAGTATTTGAATATGAATTACCAAGACTATCATGGAGTCATTCAGTTGACATCTATCTAGTTCATACTTAATTAATTTGCTTATCGGAATGCCACATAGTACTTTCTCAAGTGTTTATAGAAGTCAAATTTTGTATTTCCATAGCATTCAAATAAATTTATTATGGAAATTGAAAAAGAAAAATGAAACAAGATTAGAAACAGCAAGAAGTAAGATGTATTCTCAGCAAATCTATTCTTTCTATAATTACTTCATTGATTTCAAAATATCTGGATCAATATAGTTATGTTTGCTCTCAAATCTTTCCAGATAGCAATACAAAACTGATTGATCAGTATTTCCTGCTTTTCCTTTCAGAAAATAAGGACATTTGGTCTCCTTGAATTATCTAGCATTTCACCTGTTCTGCATGATTTTTCATCCATTCTGAAGAATTGATAGAAATAAGACCATCAATCTCCCTTCACCATCAGAGGCATTGATTTTTTTCAACAAAATGGCTATTTCATAATAGGGTTTGAGGGGACCTTGGAAGCAGAAGCTCAAGCAGGAGACCCTATACTATTCTGGACAAATGGCTGTCCTTGAAAACCTCCAGTGATGGAACACCCACAACTTCTGGAGGTAAGATGTTTCTTTAAAGATCTTCCACTCATTACTTCTTGTTCTGCCCTCAGGTACTTTGGGGAATAGTACTTTCTCTGTGACATCCCTTCAAGTACTAGAAGACTGCCATCGTAATCTGTAGTCCTTCTCTCGTTAAACTAGACATATCTAGTTCCCTCAATTGTCCATTGTATGATTTAGCCTCCAATCCACTAATCATATTTGTTGCTTTTCTCTGCACGCGTTCTAGGGTGTCATCATCTTTTTTACCTTGTGGTAACCATAACTGGATACAGTATTCCAAATGTTTCACCAGTGTAATATAAAGTACCGGTAGTACTATCACTTCACTTCACCATCCCTCTGCAACCTAGGATTGCATTAACTTTTTTGGCAGCTGCAGTACACTGCTGGCTCATACTTAAGTGGAGGTCTATTAGACACCTAGATCTCTCAACAGTTACTACTGTTGATCCGAATACCTTACTTTTCTCACCTCTGAACTGCATCTTGTTGGCCCAATGCTCAAGTCTGTCAAGATTCTTCAGAATGTTAAGTCTATCATCTAAAGTGTTAGCTATTCCCCCACACCAACCCCATCTTGATGTTGTCTGCAAATTTGATGATTTTCCCTTCTATCCTCTCATCTAGATCATTTATGAAGTTGTTGAAGACTACTAGGCCTAAGATAGAACCTTGAGGTACCCCACTACATGCTTCCCTCCATGCAGATGACATTCCATTGAGGACAACATGCTGAGTGCAGGTGGTCAACCCACTGCAAATTCATCTGGTGGTGGTACTGTGTATTCCACATTGTTCTATCTTACCAAGAAGTAGGCTGTGGTCTACTTTGTCAAATGCTTTATTGGTCCCTTATCAAAGCTCTAAATGCTACTGATGAAAATACTTATAATTAAGAATGAAAGATAACCTAGGGACAGGGGAAATTTATTGTGGCTGATTTGATGAGAGGAGATAAAAATCTTTCTGGAATGAAATGAAAAAAATACTGAGATGAAAAAAAAACCTCATTCAACTCCTTATTTTAACATGAAACTGAAAGTGATGGGATTAATTACTTCTGGTTTTGTTTTTGTTTTTCTCAAATCCTTCTTCCCACATTCTTATGAAATAAAAGTACATTTTTTATGAAATGTAGGAAGCAGTTGCTTAGAAGTAAAGGTCCATTGGGCCAATATTCATTTCTTATGGGAGCCAAGCAGCCTAATCTTCTCCTTTGATCCTGTCTTGCATTTCCTCAGGCATTTATTTATGGAATGTCTTAATTACTATATGCTAACAACATTTTTGCCCACAAAAAATATTAATGCAATGGATTTCTATTCAAGATACCAGTTTCTCCAGCTGGCATGCAATATAAAATAAATATAGCATTTAAAAAAAAATCATGACACTGGTTTGAAACAGGGGTGGGTTCCACTTACCTTCCCTACCGGTTCGCATCGTGATGGAAGTGCACGTTTTGCCCCGTTACGTCGCACAAAAGACCTAGAAATGACCCCCTGTGCATGCGCAGAAGCCTTTGCGCATGCGCAGAGTTTTTTTTTGCAAGCCGCGGCGACCGGAGGACTGGTTCGGGAGCGTGGGCTGGCGGTCATTGCTGCCAGTTCTGCGAGCGGTGGTAAATTTCTGCTACCGGTACTAAAGAACCGGTCTGAACAGGCAACAACCCACCACTGGTTTGAAAGCTCAGTCAATACAATTTTCTGTCTCTGATTGAATGTTAAAAAACTAGCTCTACAAGTCTGTAGGCAACTGCAGTGCAAACCAGGGAAAGACAATGGTGGTGGGATGACAACAGACCAGTGCAAAACAAACAAACAAACAAAAATCACTAATACCTCCTAAGGGAGTTTTGGAATACTAGACTGTCTTCATGTAGTTGCATGGAAATCCTTGGCTGATAATTTAGTGTTTGATTTATAACATCATATTATGAAGCAAGATTTAGATTAAATGTGAAACAGAGTAGAATTGTTGATGTCAGGGAAACTATAGTTTCCTTTTGTTAAAATTATTTTGCAGAAGGATTCCAAGTCTATCTACAGTCCCCTGGTTGGGATCTGACCAAGAAATTGTTGGATTGTGTTTTAACTTGTAAGACAAAGTTCATTCCCAGAAGGCTACATTATTAGAAATATAAGTCTTCAGAGAAAGCATGCTTCTTTCTGTTGTGTCCTGGGTCATGCTGCACTATTAAACTTGCACAAAAGTCTGGGCAGAATATGGTCCTCACATTGGAACAAGAGTGAATAGTCTGAATGCCATTTTACAGGGTTTGTAGTGTGTTCTCAATAGAACTTGCTTAATGAACCGAAAAAATGAAGAGATCCTGAGTAAATCTCCACATCCTTCAGATGTTTCCAGATGTGCACACTGAAAATAAGCGTTCTTTCTTGGAGTAGAGAAGAAAGACAGCAAAGTGAGAGACTAAAGTTAATGGAGATCAGTTAAAATACAGGATTCTTTTTCAAAGTCTGACTTTGTATGTGATAGATAAATGCAAGGAATGGGTAACAATATTAGACTGTATTTTTACACATCTACATGTATCCTTGGAAATAGCCAATGAGGCACCATGAATACGTTTCTCTACATGTGTAAATATTAATGGTTGCATTTTAAACTATTCAGTAAAATCCAAACAAACAATTGCAATCTTTAGTCAGTGCCTTTTAGCTTATGGTTTAATTAAGTGACTTTATTTTAACTAAGTCTTTAAAAATAACAGCTCAGACTTGATGTTTTTATATTTTACAATTAGTTTGCAACATCTATCCCTTTTCTTGGTTCTGCTTCTGTGATGCCTACCCTCCATCCTATCTGCTTCCCTGGGCACCAGTTCAATAATCTTCCAATTCCAATAATTCTGGAATTCACCTTTGAAAAAGTAAGAAAATGACACTTTGCAGTACTACTCATCTTAGATCAGCTGATTCACTTCTTGGAAATGTACCAGAGAAAGAATTATCCTGTTGTTATTAAGAGTAGAAACATTCATTTCATTAGACAATCTGCCAAGATTAGCATCAGAAAATCCATTATCTTAGTGGACTTTTGGAAAGCAAATGAGCTACGATTTTCAGCCTTAAATGGGCTTCTACCACAACAAGGCCACTCTTTCTATGAGGAAGACAACCTCCAGCCAATGACATGATGTGTCCAAAGCAAGCTGAAGGAGGATGACAACTATTAATTTGAAATGCTATTTGTGGCTTTCTTGAGAAAAAATTGTTGACACACTGTAATTGGCAGCTCACATTCTGTTTTTCCTGTTCTACTTGCTCTTTTAAGAAAGGGTTGGTGCCCCATAATACAGTATCATTCCGATGAGACGCAGGGTGAGCCAACCAAGCAAGACTACAAGTATCAGAATAATAGCTCTGGGGAAGTTTCACCATAGTCACTGTCCATCTGAAATTTTAAATGCTTCACAGTACCGGCTGTTCCCAGTCACTCTTTGGTTTCTGAGTGCACACTCTCTTCCATAAGCTCCATTACAATGCATAAGAACTTTACAAAAAAAAAAAACCACTATTGTTTTTACAGAGATTGGGAAGGAAACAATGCCAGAAATTATTGTGCCATAGTCGTTCAAATACAGGTAGTTCTCAAGTTACTTTCATTCATTCAGAGATTGTTTGAAGTTACAATGGCATTAAAAGAAGGAACATATGACCAGTTCTCAAAATTGTAGCCATTACAGCATCCCTGCAGTCATTTGAACAAACTTTGGTGCTTGACAACCGGCTCACCCCAGAGGTGGCTTCCTCCTGGTTCAGACTGGTTCGCCCGAACCGGTAGCAACCTGCTGGTGATGTCACGGAGCTGGTTCGGTCGGTGCCGGTCCGTGGACGCCGCCATCTTTTTTTTGGAATATTTTTTTGGTGGGGGTGGTGGTGGAATTTTTTTAAAAATTTTTTTCTTCTGCGCATGTGCAGAAGCCGAGTTGCCGACACTGCGCATGCGCCGCCATCTTGTTTTTGGCTTTTGGGGGGATTTTTTTGGGAATTTTCAGCACTGCGCAAAGCGCGCACGCGCCCACATGGCGCGGACACGCGGTGCGGGAGGAAGCGAACCGGCGGTGAGGTAAGTTAGAACCCACCCCTGGCTCACCCTTGCAACATCCCAAAGTCATGTGATTGCTGTTGCCAACCTTCTTCACTGGCTTCCCCCAAAGTCATTGGGAAGCTGGCAGGAAAGGTCACAGGTTGCTACAGTATCTCTCCCCCCACAGGCCTTCCTTTGCTTGTATGAATTATACCCTCTTTGCTTGCTTGCACCTATCAGTGTCATGCCATGGCTTCCCTTCACTCACTCACAAACCCCACTTCTCCTTTCCCCAGCCTCCGAGCTCACAACACACACCATGTGCCCCTTTCCCGGCACACATGCCACATGCACCCCCACACCCTTTCCTTGGCCTCTCTGAGTTCATATTTTGGCATCATCCCAACTCACATACAGCCTGCATCGGGCATCCTGAAGCCTCCCCCATCCCGTGACATTGCTGTGTTCCTTACCTGGAATTCCCTGTTCTTTCCGTTTAAAGACTTGGGTGACTTGAGATTACAACTGGGATAGCCTGGTTTGTTGTTGGTAAGCAATGTGATCATGTGATGTTGTACTTTCTAACCATATTGCTCAATGATGGCTATCCCAGCCCCAACTGCCTTGGTAACTTAAGGAATACATTTACTCAGATAATTTGGAATTCCTGCTTTAAAGTGTTTTTTGAAATCTTGGCAAAATTAGTGAGAAATTTAAGGAAATAGAAATGTTTTGGCTATTTGCAAAATCTTAATGAAGTTAGGGTTTTCTATTTCTCCCAACAATGGTTTTTAGGCAAAGACTTCCATTTATAAAGAATACTATCTAAACAGAGGACTCTGTTACAAAGCATAAAGACATGGAAATAATGATATGTGCATCATGTCATTACACAGAACATGCTTGTTCTCCCACACTTGATGCAAGTACATCAGTGATGTCACTTGCACAATGTCACCGGGCATGGTATAGTTTTCCCCCTTCTCCCTTATATATGCTTATATTACACATAAAAACTAATTTATTCTTTCCTATGCCTGGAATCTAAAGAGACCAGAGAAAGATGGTAGTAAGATAGGTAACTCTACCACCTTCTGCAAATCAACAGTCTCAAGTGACACATTTGTGGTGGATGAACTGATATTAAAATTAATAATTGTGCTGATTGTGTTAATGTGAAGTGCTGCTTTGGGAAAGTGCAAATTCAAAGAGCACTGGGACCAAGTAACGATATAAATTACAACTCAGTTTTTTATTTGTGTAGAAAAATTATAAAATAAATAAGTCATTGAGTTGTGTGAATATATTAAATAAGAATCACATTTACAGAAATAGAAAACCTCTATACTTACATATTTACATTAAAAAAATCTAAAAGCTATCTTTATCTTACATACAAGCTACTATCAACTAACATAAGGCTATGTAGATTATTCTGATATAAGTCCCATTACATTTCATAGTTTACCTTAACATGTGCATAGAACTATAACTTGAATTAAAGATGCCTCTTTGTGGAAGCAATTTATATCTGTAGAGAAAACATTGAAGCTAATAATATTGCAAACTAAATTCAAGATGCTTTATCTTGCTCTTTAATACTCTTTAAAGAAAAATCCCTGGAAGTTGATAGTACAGTAGTGTATTCACGCTGATCTTTGTTTTGTTTAATAAATATTGTATCTCTGTTATATATATATACACATACATAGTTTCATTATTTGCTCTTATATGGTAGAAGATGCTCAATTTCAGCAAAAGCTTGGCTCAGAGCAATGCTTGTTCATCCCAGAGAAGATGGGGGAGAAGCAGTTCTCACTGGTTAGTTAGTGTTTGTTTGTTTGTTATGAAATCTGGAATCTGATAGAATTTCTTAGTTGGAAAAGGTGTTATTAATGGGCATAAACTTTCATCAGCTGCAGTTCACTCGATCAAATGTATGTGGTGGTTGGACTGATGTAGGATTTAATTTAGAGCTAAGTGGAGGGGGGCAGAGAGAAGAAGACCGGTTGGCTATACAGACGCTGGTTACATGTTAAATTACTAGTATATTGATATGGTAATAGATAAGAGCCAGGGGGAACAAGCATGAGAAAACAACAACAACAACAACAACAGTGCATTTGTTTAAAATAAAGTCTTTACATTAACGAAATCTCACAATTCTTATTGCTGAAATACTAGGTCATTCCCCACCTTAAAACATTAAAGGGAAAACTGAACACTCTGGAATAGTTATGTTGCAGATGTTAAGGACTAATCTCAGGAAACAAAGCCACCAACAAATAACTCTGTCGGTTGATAGTTTTGCAAACTGATTGCATCTCCCGAAACACATGTTTTAAAACCAGAGCAGCAACTTGGAAGCTGCTCCAATTGCTTATGTACTTTCCAAGGAGACAAAACTGCATTCAACACTGGCACTTCTGGCCTGGCACATTTTCATCGAGCAAGCGGGAATCCTCCAGATGACAAGGTTGGAGGCGTGGGAGAAACGAGGCACACCCTATACCATTTGTCCCGGTTAGGAGTCATTGAGCTCTTTAAGCAGCGTGAGAGACTTACTCAAAGCCAGCTCCATTTCTGCCTTTCACCTTCATGGGTGTGTGTGGAACACAGCAAAGAATACAATCACAAGTGCCTTTCAAATTCATGCTTTCTCACATACTCTCTCAATCAGTTCATCTCTGCCAAAGGTAACATGTGCAAAAAAGAAGTATGTGGGGCAGCGGCCATTCGGTATTCTCCTACAACTGAGCAGCGCTGGCTGGTGTGCTGGCTGCTGCTGTGAAACCAAAGCTGTTGATTCCTGCATGTGCGGTCGCATGCTGGCTATCGCCAAGAAAAAAAAGGATCACCCTCCTTGCAGCACACCTCTGGCTTGGTGGCAAATAAAGTTTCAGGTTAACTGCCTTGATTTCTTGATTTGGATTTTTCAGAGATGCCTCCATGAATTAGTATGTGCTTCAGCGACAGCTTCTTTTATTATCTGGAAGAGGCAAGCATGGCGTTAGCAGATGGGACATTTGCTTTCTGGAAAGCTGAATAAAGGAGGCTGCTGATGTTAAAAGATCTTTGGGGACAACTCGAAGATTTGGGTGACTATACAAGGATTGCAGTGGTGGTTGTTGCAGGTGACCAAGTAACAATATAAATTTTTCCCTATATAAAATTATCAAATTATCAAGTCACTCAGCTGTGCAAACATACTGCATTCAATAGGAAGCACATTTATGATGGAATTTTTTTGTGCTTACATATTGATAGGTACCGGTAACAAAATATGGTATTTATCTTACACTTTCCTGTGTACGTTATTCTGAATATTTATCACAGTATTTATCTGAAAATATGCATCGAGCTATAACTTGAATTATGAAAGTGATTTATTTCTGAACTGATCTAATTTCTGGCCATCCATCTCAACCAGGAACCTTTTGCAAAAATTGCCAGAATTCCAGCTGGCAGAACAGGCAATTCTTGGATGTAGTTATCAGTCAGTTAGGTAGAGAGTTGGGGGGGGGGGGTTGTTTTTTTTTTAGCCTCAGGAGAGTTGTACATTTGATGACTGACCAAGTATCTCTGCAATTATAGTGCCTGACTCTGTAGCTTCTACATTTTTTTCAGGGAATGCTCTACATTACACATACAGCAAAAAAAGGGGTGGGTTCCAACTTACCTCGCTGCTGGTTCGCTCCCTCCCGTGCCGCGTGGGCGCGCCACGTGGGCGCATGCGCAGTAACAAAAAATCCAAAACAAACAAACAAACAAACAAACAAACAAACAAACAAACAAAGCCAAAAAAAAATGGCGACCGCATGCACAGTACCGGAAGTTGGCTTCTGCACAAGCTAAGAAGGGAAAAAAAAAATCCAAAAAAAAAATAAAAAAAAAAAAAACATCCAAAATTTTTTGAAAAAAATTCAAAAAAAAGATGGCGGCCCCCACGGACCGGCACCGACCGATCCGGTTCAGTGACATCATCGTGATGTCACCAGCGGGCCGCTACCAGTTCGGGAGAACCGGTCCGAACTGGGAGGAACCCACCCCTGAGCAAAGACCTTTTCAAAAACACCTCTTATGAAGCTCATCTCCAGGAAGGTGGAATTATTGACAGGGATCCTAGGGAAGTACAGTACAGGTAGTCCTTGAGTTACAACAGTTTGCTTAGTGATATCTGGTATAATTTGAAGTTATGGCACTGAAAAAAGTAACATGGCTGTTTTTCACACCTATGACCATTGCAGCACCCCCACAGTCACGTGATCAAAATTCAGACGTTGGCAACTGACTCATATTTATGACTGTTGCTGTTTCCCTGGGTCATGTGATCTCCTTTTGCGAGCTTCCGAGCAGCAAAGCCAATGGGGAAGCAGATTTACTTAACCACCATGTTACTAACTTAACAACTGCAGTGATTCATTTAAGAACTGTGGCAAGAAAGGTTGTAAATCGGGCAAAACTCACTTAACTACTGTCTCACTTAGCAACAGAAATTTTGGGCTCACTTGTGGTTGTAAGTCGAGGACTACCTATAATAAAAAGAGTAAATTTCTATTTGTTTCAAATGTGAAATATGTCCGTGTTATGGAAAAAAAACAGGTTGACACTAAAAGATAATGACTTTCTTAAATCGATTGGATGAGTTTTAAAAAGATTTCAGTTACTATATACTATAACACAAAGCCTCATAATATAAGAGTATTGATAAAGAAAAAACAAATAGTTATAAACTTCTGGAGTTGGAAGAATAGCATAAGATATCGTTAAAAGAATCCTTACCTTCATTTTTTTTTTTTAGACATTACTACTGGGAATTCCATTTTCTTTTTTGAGATTTCTCCTTTCCTCTATTTCATTATAGTTAGTGCATTTTTTTTTTACCCTGAATAATAAAAACATTCATCTCCATCACTTTGTGGAATTATTTTGCTTTTAAATTGTTCAAGCATGAGTACAAAATGATTTTAAATTATAGGCATGATACAGAAAAATTGTGGCATATCAGGTTCCTTGCCCCATTTAATTTTCTTCATTTGTGAGTAGCCAAGCCGCCATGGCACAAAGCTTTTGAATGAGCAAACCTCATCTAACCATGCAACTACTGTTATTGCAACAGTCTGCCAACATTTCAAAAGTGCTTCAAAGCCTAAAGGTTTGGGGGTATCTATTTTGAATATAAAAGAGTTTGGCATGTTTAACAATCAAAAGATACAGTAGATCATTCTTTCTCTAAGAAACCCCAAACAAACCAGACATTAAATTTGCAAGAATTAAAATAGAAAAAAGTTTCAGAACTTCTGCATAAATAGAATGGTATGTCCAATTGAACAAGCGGCGGGGGGGGGGCAGTTTTCTAACTATGGCCCTGTAATTTAAGTTTCAAATGATCAATAGGTCCTGAAAAAACCTTGTAATGACACAACTCTATCATTTGAAAACATTTTTGTTCCAATGTTTCACAATTTTGGGACTTCAAGAAATTTATGGGAATGGAAGCATTTTATTTCAGCAGGACCTTACATTCCCATCCCCATCGTTAGCATTTTTACCTTAAAGTCAAACTTTGGAGCAAAATTTGTTACTACACTCTTGGGAACTTGGGGTGGTGGTGGGGACATTCAGCAACACAGAAACAAAGCTTCCAAAATATAATGACCAGTTTACATCGGAATCCAAGTCAAAATTATTTATTAAATGTTAAGATAGGCAATGTGTTACATGCATAATATTGTCCCAAGGCGAGCATTTAGGTGATGATTACTATTATTATTATTATTATTATTATTATTATTATTATTATTATTATTATTATTATTATTATTATTGATATGCAACTCTATTTAAGGAATTCAGGACAGGGATAGGGTGGAGACTGCTGCATGAACCACAAATTGCTATAAAATAGGCTACAGTTTGAGCAAAATATTAATACAAAGGATTGAGAAAAGGAGACGATTGGGGAAAGGAAGTGTTGCAGATTCAGTGCAGTATAGTTCTGGCCTTAGGATGAGAATTGTACAGGAGTGGAAATGATAGGGGCCAAATCTTTGTCACTGCAATTGTCACCAGATGAATGTTTAATTGAAGTGGAGATTTCATCTGTGACCTATAGGTTGCAAGTATCATTGTGTGTGTCTGTATGTGTACAAACACACGAACATACAGTGCTCATAATTCTGCACTGTGGAAACTTAGTTTATATGGTCCTTGATATGAAATCTACAGGACCTCACAGGAAGTAGATCAGTCATTTAGACTTTATATAATGGTGAGATAGAGAACCTGACCGATGTGCTGTTAAGGTTAACAGCAGTAGATAGCAGCTAAAACATTATTTCTCAGGAGTGAAACTTAAAAGCAATAAGCATCATATTTGCTAATGGTCCCAAACATGAAGCTCAATTAAATAAGATTAAATAGTGCTGAAATTTCACTTTTCTCCTGCCACTGAATTCTATTACAGGACTATTTTTTCCACAGAAAAACACAAAAACACAACAGCCTTAATTTGTTAATTATTTGAAAATCATACTTGGCAATAGTTAGAAGTCACCAATATACCATTTATTGTACCTCAATTAGGCTTGACTGATACATTTACTTCATAGGACTAGATCCAAACTGAGTCATAGCTAGAGTAAACACTCTGAAATAATGAAACTTAAATGTTAAGTTTCATCAATTTCAAGCTTAATATATCTCATAAAATCAAAAGGACACATTAGTTGTTTCTATTGCTCATTTCTTACAGACTTAATGAGATCATCACCTGTCAAATATAGTTTAATCTCCAAGATTATGGTATGCTGAATTTTAATGTGTCCATACTGGTCTGTCCGCTTACACTATTCATTATTTTATGATGTTCTAAATGGCTCTCAAAGGTAAATTGAGGTAAATACTGCTCTACAAAATTGGCCTAATGTATTACTCCATATAATTAAAGTTAAGGATAGAGAAATACAAATGAATTTAGTTTCACATTTGCCAATTTACATTTTTGTATCCTATTTCTGAGTCAACCTGTATATGTACTTTGATGTATGTTTTCTCTAAAATACTATTTTTTGTGGAAGGTTTCTTAATATATACATTATAGCATATACTTTTCACTTGAGTGCACAGTAATATTTACAAAATGGAGTCACCAGTGTATGAATATAGTCACCATGTTTCATAAATGTATATTTAGAAAGTATCAACTAGCATTAAAATAAGAAGCAAATTTCTTTTTTATTTTGGGGCACCATAAATCCTAATTCTGGCAAGCAATTTTACAAAACTTCAGTATTCTGTTGCTGAAAACATTGTTGAGTATATTAAGTATCACAGATATCTATCAGTCTTTTTTGCCACTATTTTATTGTACTTTCCTTGGTTTACTAGGGGATTTAAATAACTTGACTTACTGTTCAGTGATGACAATTATAATGACGGCGAAACTGATCATCGCGAAGAAAATTGATACTACCACAACTTCTATTTTTAAGACACTTGTTTCATTATTGGTTCTTTTTGTCTTCAAAAACTGTTCCACGCAACGTTCACCAAAGTAATCTGGGTGGCATCTGAAAGCAAATCATGAAAATGCACAATTAGAATAGCATCACTGCTATTCTAAATATATATAGAACACTGAAATGATGTTCAAAGTATCTTCAGGTACATCCACTGTATTCTGCTGCTCAATTCCTTCTGTGTTCGTTTCAAATTCAAACAATAGTTTGAATTCTTGATAATTTGGGTGGAAAGCACCAGGAAAGGCATCCATTCATTTTCATATGAGGCCATAATGCAACAACTCCACACTCTTTTATATACTGTATATAATAGGAATCAGGGATTGACTTATAAGCGGCCACTTAATGAACATTTGAAATTATGATGGGCCCGGAATGAGAGTTTTATAGCCACTTTAGGCCACTGAAGAGCCGAGGTGGCGCAGTGGTTAGAGTGCAGTACTGCAGGCTACTTCAGCTGACTGCTAG
Source organism: Thermophis baileyi (assembly GCA_003457575.1). Classification (NCBI taxonomy): domain Eukaryota; kingdom Metazoa; phylum Chordata; class Lepidosauria; order Squamata; family Dipsadidae; genus Thermophis; species Thermophis baileyi. The sequence goes on from QLTV01003783.1 coordinate 1,192,716, forward strand.
CTGCAGTTCAGAGGTTCAAATCTCACCGGCTCAAGGTTGACTCAGCCTTCCATCCTTCCGAGGTGGGTAAAATGAGGACCCAGATTGTTGGGGGCAATATGCTGACTCTGTGAACTGCTTAGAGAGGGCTGTAAAGCACTGTAAAGCGATATATAAGTCTAAGTGCTATTGCTATTGTAAAATGTCATGCTACACACACACACACACTTGCATTTTGAGTGTTTGGCAACTGGTTTGCCTTTACAAACCATTGCAGCATTGCATGATTATGTGACTATGATTTGTAACTTTGTTGCTAGTTTCTGGAAAAAAATGTCAATTCGGAAGAATAGGTTTGCACTTACGACCATGATGTTCGCTTAATGATCATGGATTCACTTAATGACCACAGTGATTTGCTTAACAATCACTGCAAAAATGTCGCAAAATCAGGTCCAGTCACATGGATGCATCGGCTTACAACCGTAATGACTTACGACTGGAAATCCTGTCCCAATTGCGGTTGTAAGTCGAGGACTACCTGTAATAATATAACAAAAGGAGCATTTCAGCCTACAGAATAGTGCATGGAGCATACATATGTCAGTCATTTATCTGAGCAAAGATAAATGAATCTCCAGATTCCTGTAGTTTGATCGCAGCTCACTCAGTGATAAACTTCATTTGTTGCACTGTCATAAACCACAGATTACAGCCACAAATGCCTGCTGCACATAACATATCAAATACCAACCCAAAAAATTACACCTTGTGAATTCTATCCTGATTAATGGAAGATATATGCATACAGGCAATATAGTGGCCAGGGCCAGGGCCACTATATTAATTTTTTCTTATACTTCCAGAACACTGGTGGGTAGGGAATTAATATATTTTTGCAGATCCATATATTCTGTTTCATCATTCTATTAATAACTCTGTGAGAGAATAAAACTTTCAAGTGCCATCTATGGCAACGTATTAGCTATCAAAATAGAGATACTAACAATTTTATCAACGTTTCTAATTTAACTTACGTGCAAACAGGTATTAGAAACTGTTCAATGTATCTGCATTCACCATGAACACAAAAACCTTTATATTTTCCTTCACATGGAGTTTTAGTTTTCCTTTTAGTTTTCTTCTCGTTTCCTTTTCTTTTGGGTTTGTTAGGGTTCTTTTTTCCACCATCTAAATTTGCTGGATTCTTAATGGGTGGTTTCTCTGGAAAAAAAGTATTAATTATTCTGCAGAGAGACAGTGTGCTGTTGTGATCAAAATGCTAAGAACTAAGAGTTCTTCTAAAACTCTAAGAGGGACTAGTTTATAGCAATCCCTTAGGCACAGAAAGCACCTGAGTGACCTTGAGCCTTTCCGCCCAAAGGAGCAGAAAGCTGGCTAATAAACAAAACCCTTGTTGCAAAAACACACCAATAGCTTCACTGTAAAAACTAGGTGTGCAAAAACAAGTGGATCCTGCACGAGGGAAACACGCTAAGAAAAAAACAACAACTTACATTGGCATCTATCTCTGATTCCAATCCACTAGCCTTATTATATAGGTAACACAAAGAAAAGGGCTTGGATTGGCTGAGAGATGGAAGAAAGATTTTAATCTCAGATTCCTGTTGTTCTAATCAGAATACTACTTTGATTGCAAGTACAATTATAAAGCAAAGAGATGTTATAATGGCGACCAAGCATATATACACAAGAAATGTACAATGGCTATGTTCACCTGAAGTGGTTATTTGTCATGGAAATCGTAAATTTTAGTCGACTCTGGGATTTACTTTAAACAGTAAAGTAAACAGGTTTATACAGTAGTGGGTTCTAAAAGTGGCTTCCGCATGCGCAGAAGCATCCCGGGCAGGTGGGCGGAGCCTCCCGCCGCCACCGCTACCAGCTCTAAGAACCAGGCCGAACCGGGAGCAACCCACCACTGGGTTTATATTAATTAGCCATTAATGAACCATTAACCCCATTATTTTATGCAAACACTGTAACCTAGTAAAAGTAGTTATCCACCCTCATCTACAAAGTCACAACTTGAAGCTCCTCTACAACGTTTATCTTAAACCTAATGAGTCACTGTGATAGGGGATGGCAATCCCCCCCATCTTATTGGTTTTCTTCCTCATGATGCTGGAGCAGGATCAGCAGTGACAATGGTTTGTGCAAAGCTCATAGAAAAGCAGGAATTCCCAGAAGAAAATGAATGGGGATCTGCATTCCCAAAATGACTTCTGATGTGTGAAGACATATTAACTGGGTTAAGCATATTGTGTAACTACGGCTAATATGTTTGTGCCAGCAACTCTACTGCAACAAGAAAACAAATTCAAGAAAACATGCAGTTTTCTACATACTAAAGTCAATTTGCTATTTTAGGCAGTGAAATCTTCTAATGCAGAGAAATCATGTTCCCATATTTAGAAGCAAGGGCTAGCTACATATCTGAACAAAAATAAGAAGAATCCATTGATGATCTCGATAAAAGTAAATATTTATGTAAAGTTTTGGTTTGATGCAATTATTTTACATTTTAAGAATTTCAAAATCAGGAAAGAGAAACAGGATTTTTAATAACTTCTGCCTTTCTAAATGCAATTAAAGAAAGTCAGTGTGCAAAACATTTTAATATAATCAGTCTTTTCTTATTTCTCTCTGCCATAAAGTCAAAACTAATAATATAAACATTACTGCTCAGCAATAAGATATATTAAATAAAGTTCTCTTAGAAGTTTAACAATTCTAATGAGGTGTGGTAATATGGTTAACCCCAAAGATATTTGCATTTCAGAGGGGTTTAAAAGATCAGAGTAGATAATTATGTGGTTTTAGACAGGGTTTCACAACGATCTGCCAATTCAAAAATGCATATTGTGGGATTGAGAGTATGATTTGCAATGGATTTCTCATTTCTAATCAGCATAAAACAGTCTGAATGAATTATTCATCTCTCCCTGACATGACTCCACTTACAGGTTGGGGTATAGTCAATTCTCTAGCTCAAAGGTGATTTGAAACCCTAATAAAACAACTTCTGTTTTTTGTTTAACAGCCTTTAACTTCAAAGCTTTATGGCCAACTCAGGATTGTGGAGGTTGTAGTTCAAAAAATCTAGGGACATCAGGTTGTCTCCTCTAGCTTATCATGTAGCCAGAACTGGTTCTCGTGTTTTATTATTTACAACCAGGGACATGCAACCCTTGTCTTGGAATATGCAAATTGAGTCAAAAACCTTAGTGAGTTTTTACCTCGGTTATTTTAACGCAGCTTTCCCACATCTAATACCATCAAGATATATTAAATTATAACTCCAGTGTAACTACTGGGGAATGATGAGAACTTGCTGTTACTCATCTGGAGGGCATATAGCAGAGAAGGCTGATTTAGCCCTTTCTGTAATAGAAGGACCTAAACAAGAGTGAACGAGTCAGGAACTCATGAATGATACACCAGAATTCTCCCTCATTACATAATCACAAAGTTGTAAGCTGGAATCCATTTTCCCCAAGTGATCCAAGCTAAAATGGAATTATTCCCCCCTCCCCCCTGTTTTATCTTCAAGCAGCCCTTTATGTTATATCAGACTGAGAGAGCATGATGTGTCAAAAATTTATTCTGTGGAGGCGGCATTTTCTTATTTGCAGTTTGTCAGGATCAGGTCTAGCAACCCAAGAGCTTCCTCCTGATCATTCAGCCTCTGCTTATTATGCTCTAGCCCAAAAACCTAAAGGGTTGTGCCAAATCATCTTGTTCTAGAAAAGAATTTGTTTTTCTATTTAAATTTCCACATCAACGAATTCTGAAAACACCATAACTCTTTATAACCTCTTTCTGGGAAGGCAGTCAACTAACCTGTGATCAGATGTGCATCTTGGGAAGAACTATGGTTATCCTGGTTTGCTTAATCTCTATTCAGAGGGATAAACATTAATATATAACAGGCCAGTAAGCAGTATATCTGATTAGCAAAAGTATTGCCTATTTCATATATATACCGGTAGTTAGGGCTAAGTGATGCAGTAAATGAATATTGAGAGAAGGCCATGAGACAAATTAGAAAATTCAAGCATCAGAGAGCAAGGGTTAAATGTAACTTTCTATTAAGTATACAATTCCACTATGTAATTTTACTTAAGCCTGATTAATTTCAATTAAGTACAAAGAAATTTGCATGCATATTCTGCATTAATAGCACCTTTGCCAACACATTTATAATTTCTGAAGCATCCAACTAAATCTACTTACTCTGCAATTTGATTTAACTGTTTAATTCAGTAACTATATTCAAGCAAACATATCTCAATTTAAAGAGACATTCAGCTCCTTCTTTTACTTATGGTAAATAATTGAACATCATAGAAACATTGTTTCTAAGTAAGCCCAAATATTAGCTAATCAGATAAAGTTGACTTTTGCATAAAAAGAACTTCCAAAACATTTAGTTCTAACATTTTTAAATATTATAATCCAGATTAGTCGCCCTACAGAAACCTTTATATATTGTGTAGCAAGTTATCAGAATGGATCATAAAACAACATGCTGAATATTATTTTGAAATAGCAGGGTCTTGCAATCTAAGCAATTGGGTTTATGCCATGCAATTAAAATAACAAAACTAAAAGTGGAGAGATCAGATTTAACTTCTGAGCTACTTGGATCCTATTTGGTGACATTTGTATCTCTTGTCTCCTAAGTACTGTATGGATAACCTGATAAGAAATTCCCACATATGCCATCTTGATCTCTTAGAAGAAAAGTACTATATATATACTTGTAATAAAATATAAATAATATAATTTGTCATTCTAAAATAAATGAACACATTATAGGAATGATACTAATTCCTTGTTAGAACTTTATTCTACACGAATAAGATAATTAAGCTAACCTATTCAACAAAAATCTTTACTTGAGTTAATGTCCATGGTTAAAAAAGTGCAATGCAAATATTTATTTATTTATATTTCATATTTCTTAACTGCAAATCTCCCTCGGAGAAGGATTCTGGGTGGTGTACAATATCATCAATAAAATTAAACATTAAAATCAGAATAATTTAGGATTAAAGGTTTTAAAATTATAAACACATTATAAAATTTTCAGAATGTGAAGAATTCCAAGATGGCGGATTAACAGTTGTTAATACAGGTGTTGTGGGGGAGAGAGAGGTGGGTTCTCAGGGGGCCAGCCAACCCCATGGTTGTGTGGGCCTTGTGTCATCCCCCTTACAAGGCTACACAGCCACATTTTGACCCCTTTATGTTATGATAATTAAGATTCATATAGTTTTTCTCTTGCATTTTGTCTGACTTATTGGCAATGTTATGTTCCAACTGTTTAAACTGTGTTACATGGTTCCAACCAGGTCCAGCGTTTGAGCGGGAAAAAGCTCAAACGCTATTGGCTGGTCTGTCTGACAGCTCCCTATAAAAGGGCAAGCTGTCAGACTGCTCTTGCTGGTTGCTGATACAAGAGCTGAAATAAAGAGCTGTTTTGGAAGTCTGTCTCCTGTCATCTCTACCCACTATCTAACAGTGGCGACGAGGGCT
>QLTV01003783.1:1201081-1212532 GCA_003457575.1 Thermophis baileyi
CATGGAGGCCACACCCAGTAACTTCCCGGAGCTTCCCTGCTCGAGCCCCGGAGCGGCAGCAGACCTGTCCGCACAGGCCGCTGCCTCACCACCAACTGAATTGCGCAGGTCTAGTAGGGCTCCAAGACGCCCCGCCTACCTGCGTGATTACGTATGCTGGACAGCTCCATCCAGGAGGGGAGGGGTGTTATGTTCCAACTGTTTAAACTGTGTTACATGGTTCCAACCAGGTCCAGCGTTTGAGCGGGAAAAAGCTCAAACGCTATTGGCTGGTCTGTCTGACAGCTCCCTATAAAAGGGCAAGCTGTCAGACTGCTCTTGCTGGTTGCTGATACAAGAGCTGAAATAAAGAGCTGTTTTGGAAGTCTGTCTCCTGTCATCTCTACCCACTATCTAACAGGCAACATTAATATTTTTATCCATAGCTGCTTAGGCTAGAGATGTACATTAATCCTAAAGAATTCTGAGTGTTCTCACTGCCTTTTCCTCTGTCCATGTTCACGGATATCCTAAGCATGACTGAGAAATAATAATGATGCTTATGGCACTCACCCAATGAATGCACAGCAAATAACATAGCAAACCAATCTGTGGTTTGCCACTTCCTCTCCTTTTTGGTTGATCTCAAAAATCTTGGTACTAATTGATACTTCCTGTTCCTTTTATAGTTTTTGTGATCAACACTGAACATCTGTGAATAGAATGGGGGTAAAGCTAATGTTTCCCCTTGTTTCTAAAGCAGAGGTAAAAAATAAAGATAAAGTAGTTTGAAATGCTACTCCAGGACCAGCTCAGCTAAGATTATTGTAGCACAACCAACATAAATATGCAATTATTAACTCAAATGATTTATAAGAAAGATACTTAATTTGACTCAATTAGAAAATAAAAATATTTATGAACCAAATACTTTGGAAGTTCAATACATTAGCTCAGGAAATATTATATATTAATGACAATACATTATATTCATATTCCCAAGAAATAATATTTAATTGAATTTCTGATTTTCTAAATTCTGATAAACTTATCCAATTGGATTTTAATATCTAAATCCTAATATTCCAATCAAAATTTTGCAATTCACATTAAGTATCCATCAATAGGTTACAGATACATTTTAAGAGAAAATATGCCTAAAAATGTCAATTTCATTATGAATATCAGTTCCTTCTTAATATTGCAAATGAATGCCCAAATGAAGTAGAATGGAATGGCTGATACTAAACTACTTCAAAAATCATATAAATTAAAAAAAGGTTAATTTCCCCTAATATTATATTAGAGGAAATAAATTCAAGTTTTATTTGACCACGTCACAAAATTAAAGTTATTTTTATTGACACATTTTATTTGTTTATTAAATTTATTTGGGACCCATCTCACTGTGGGGCTACTCTGGACAACTTACAAGAATAAAATGGAAGAAATGATAAAAATGTAAACATGACAATAGTAAAGCAATGAAACAATACAAATAAACAAAGTACAACAATATCAATTAAAAGATGGTCTGGGGGGCAGGAAATGCAAAGGGGAGGTGGGGTCAGCTAATTAGTCCAATAGCCATCTCCATTGTGGTTCTCCCCCATAAGGTCCCCAGGCCAACTGGCAAAGCCATGTCTTCAGGTCCTTTCAGAAGGACAGAAAGATGGGGGCAGACCTCATGGGGGCCAGGGAGGGAAATTAGATTAGCATTACAGCAGAGAAGGCTCCTTTATATACTTTATGCACCTCTTTGTTATGCTGGCAGATGCTTATCTCTTTCTATCTTGGAGCCATGGTGGCACAGTGGTTAGAATGCAGTATTGCAGGCTAATTCTGCTGACTGCCAGAGTTTGAGTCTCACCAGGCTCAAGGCTGACTCAGCCTTCCATCCTTCCGAGGTCAGTAAAATGAGGACCCAGATTGTTGGGGGCAATATGCTGACTCTGTAAACCACTTAGAGAGGACTGTAAAACACTGTGAAGCAGTATATAAGTCTAAGTGCTATTGCTAGTGCTATTCTGATTTTGAAGAATCAAAATAAACAATGTAGAAATATTAAGAGAAAAGGCCTTGTTTTATGCCTTCAAATTTCCATTCACGCCAACACATATTACATGGGGGTTTGGACAAAGTATGTTTATAGCGCAGGTTGAATGATCTAGCACAATATAGACTATTTAAAAACAGAAGAATTTCTTATATTTCATTTCAGTATTCCACTGAGGGGTTTTGGTTTTTTTTGAAGATTTAATTTTATGGGCAACAGTAAAATCCATTTATTTTTTCGTCAGTAAATAAGCTTCATTTTTGCAAAAAGGGATTTTTATACAGTGATAAGTTGCTATTAACTATTTGTAAAAAAAAAAAAAAAGTTTCTGGGATTTTTAGCTTCACCAAAGTTTCTTGAAAGACATATTTTGTCAGAGATTCTTGAAAGACATACTTAGTATCAAGCACTAAAGTTCCCAGGACACCTTGAGAGAAATGGATTGGTTGTGACATTAGCTTAAATTTATATTGTAGAGGTATGGTTGGGGTTCAGAAGATAACTTCATCCTTGCATCCAAAATGTACTTCTTTCATACGGTACTAGTGTGAAGTCCTTGCCAATGAAATACTGTACATGCTATAGAATACTTCAAATTCTTGGAAAGTGCTACACAATCATTCAGACTATTAATATTATGATAATTGTTTAACAGCAACAATGTGACTATTGATTTATTTAGAAAGAAAAAAATACAGTATTGTTCATAAAGACTTCATAGGGCATATATAAGTCTATTAAATACAATACCTTCTTAGACATATCATTTTCTGGGATCCTTGGTGCTCTCTGAGCTTGGTTGCTTTCTTGCAGACATTTCATTACCAAACTAGGTAACATCCTCAGTGCTCTGAGGAGCATGAAGTGCTCTGAGTTACCTAGTTTGGTAATGAAACATCTGCAAGAAAACCACAAAGTTCAGAGAGCATCAAGGACTCTACAGTTCAATCCTGAGCTATAAATACTCTCTTCCATGGTACATCCATTTTTATCTGGCTAAAGTCTTTAGATTGCATGGATAAAAATAAAGCAAGAATAGGGTTCTACAATGCTTAGAGTATATTCTAAGAAAGCCCCTGTCTTGTTAGAAGAGGCAAAGCAACAGCTCTTTGCAAAAATTGCATCATTATACCAGCCTCCTCTCAGATGCCTCAGTCCCAAATGAGAGGACATCATGGGCAAGCACTCCATATTTTAACCTACCTCTTCCCGCATCATTCACAAGGAACTGAGATTCTCTCACTTCCTTCACATTATCTTCAGCCTCAACTCCTGATGATAACCGAACAGTGGAAGATATGTTGAAGGTGTTCACGTTGGGCATGCTTTGCTCATCTTTTGTCACATTTAGCTCTGATCCAGTAGCATGCTGGTAAACTGTGGAAGAGAAATGAAAGAAATGGATACCATTCTTACTAGTCAGGCAAAACTGGCAGAGAGGTGTTTATCTGAAAATTACACTTGGCAGCTGTTGCACATGTAGTTACTCTTATTCCCATAGTGAGTCATTCAAAAAACAGCTCTCAGTTTTTCTAATGTGAATTTGTTTAGATTGCCCCAGAACCTTAAAATTGCCTGGCCAACTTCCAAGTTATTGCATTCCATTAACCAGAATCTTAGCAAGTGTTCTTTAATAATTATTGATCTCCTACAGTGGGTACAAGCCACTACACAATGGATTTTGACCAAACAACTGACAAAAACAAATACCCAGTCACTTTGATTGAAAGTTTGCAACATGCTTTCTCCTTTTCTAAAATCATAAGCGGTTATTTAATATTTAAAATTCCTCTAGCAAAGAAATTACCATTTAAAACCTGAAGACTAAGAATCACTATGAATTAAGCTCCATTCAGCATTGTGCATTCACAATGCTTCTTAATTCAAATCCTGCTTCAGACAATATGCTCTCATCACCCTGACCCCTCTAAAATAGTGAAAAATAATGAGTGCCTCCTTTTGTGATTAAATTAAACAAGAAGCATCCACAGCAAAAATATCGTTATGTCAAGACCTACAAGAATACAAAGAAGCTTAGGCAGGCTCAAATCAAGAGAGAGCTGAGTTGTAACTCTGCACTCAGCAAAAAGATCTCCAATTTTGTGACTTAGCCAAGCTGTTCTTAGCAGGGTTTTTGTAAGGTAAGGAGAGAAAGAGGAGATACGGAGGTACGCGAAATAAAATAGAGATAAACTTATAGACTGAATAACAAATACAGCAACGAGATTTTGAGGATGGTTTCAATGAGGCTCCCATCGCATATACGCCACTTTCAAATACCCAAAACGACAAAGTCAAACTGAGAAGTGGGAAAGAACGAAGGAGCTGGCGGGAAACGCAGAAGGTACCCCCGCTACTGCGCCTCAGCCTTTTAGGCGCCTCCTATTTCCAAACAGCAGTATAATTCCAGCATAACTTTCAAAAAATGAGAAAACCGGGGAAAACGGGGCCCAATTCAGAAAATTGCAGCGAGCTACGACCCTAATGCCAGCAACGCACCACTCTTCAAATTCCCAGGTCGAGCGCCCTTGGTGCGGCCGCCGAAGCTTCGCGCCCCCTCTGCCCCGCCTCTCGACAGGGTCCATCGCTCGCCCGCCCACTCACCTGGACTCTGGAGCAGCGGGAGGAGGAGGAGGAGAAAGAGTGGGGCACGCATTGAGGGGAAAGGAGCGTCCTCGGGGACCGGTTTGCCTATTAAAGAGTGAACGAAAAGCGCGCTGAAGCGGTTGAGGAGGACTTCCTTGTTGCCTGGCGAGTGTTACGCTCGGAGCGGCGGCAAGACACTCCATACCCATCGAGCGAGGGATATATATGCAGTGCCGCCGCCACCACTGAGAGGCCGGCAGTCAGGCAGGGCGGTCAGATGAAGCTCGACGTCAGCCGGGTGGGGAAGGGAACAGGTGCGCCTCGGGTCGGGAGACATCACCCAGTTGCGTGTGGCGCAAAGAGCAAGCAGGTCGCGGAGGCGGACCGGCAGCGGCAAGATAGAAAGCCGTCTGATGAATCAGCTAGGGTCACGCTCTTTACTTGTACTCCCCAATGGCTGTTGACGTCTCCTCAGTTATATAGAATCGGAAGATCGACTAGTTGAGAGCCGGGTGGGGTCACCTAGGCCGGTCGGATTGTGTGCCTCGAGCTGCCCCCAAAGGGAGCTGAAGGATAAGCCCTTTCATGTTCAGAATGGGCTGCATGGGACTTGGGGAGATTCCAGCCACATTTTCCTTTTCAGGCGTTTTCCCTCTAGCATTATGGAAGCAGTAACTCTGTTTTCAAACACTGCAACCTTAAGATGCATAGACTTCACCTCCCAGAATTCCCCAGGGAGCATGCAGCCCTGCAACTGAAGAAGCCATCTGAAATGATTAAAAAAGTGGAAGGAAGAGATTCCCCATCTTCACATTATTTCCCTGTGGGAGGCACAGTAGCAATAGCAATAGCACTTAGACTTACAGTATATACTGCTTCACAGTGCTTTACAGCCCTCTCTAAGCAGTTTACAGAGTCAGCATATTGCCCACAACAATCTGGGTCCTCCTTTTACCAACCTCCGAAGGATGGAAGGCTGAGTCAACCTTCAGCCTGGTGAGATTCGAACTTGCCAAATTGCAGCCAGCTGGCAGTTAGAAAAAGTAGCCTGCAGTACTGCATTCTAACCACTGCACCACCACGGCTCTTAGTTGAGGATCACACCACACTTTTCATCATCCACTGCATACTAGCATAGGCTATGTTCTGAGTTGCATCTAACCATAGGTACAAATATTACTTGGTAACATCATTGGCTGCCTTGTCAGGACATTGCCCTCATCAGTCTATGAATGAGACAGGCTTCAATAACCTTTACCTGGCCCAAGAATAGCCACAAGAGAGTCAAAAATGGTCTAATTGCAGCTGCCAGTTTGATTTTTGTGCCTCCCCATCAGGATATCCCTGGCTGCAACATTAAAGTAAAATTTCCTCCATATTATGACGCTATCCAAAGGCAGCATGAAGGTGCGTAAAACGTATCACGTTTTGTCATATGTGAACTTGAGAAATGTCTGGGCACTACAGGTACTGGAAAGAGACAACTGAGACTAGATAAGAATTGACAATGGGGGCAGCAAATTTCATTGTGGTATATTTGCGATCCTGACAGGCTCAATCAAGGTTGGCTCAGCCTTCCATCCTTCTGAGGCTGATAAAATGAGGAGCCAGATTGTTGGGGACAATATGCTGACTCTGTAAACCGCTTAGTGTTATAAAGCACCTTGAAGCGGTATATAAGTGCTATTGCTATTTTCTTCCAGTTCTGTAGGCAGAATTGTATTGTGATAAAGGAAAAAGACCCATATTTGAAGCACAAGCAATTTAGCATTTATAGTTTACAAATGACTGTAATAGCTTTTGATGCTGTTGACACATACACATCTCGCAGAGAATGGCCCTGAAGTTGGATGCAATTGCCTAAATACAGTGCATTCAGAAAGTATTCAAAAAATTCACTTTTGTCAATTTTGTAATGTACATTCAGTACCCTATAATGACAAAGTGAAAACAGAATTTTAGAAATGTCTGTAAATTTATTAAAAAGAAAAAACTGAAATATCACATTGGCTAAGTATTCAGACCCTTCACTCATACTTTGTTGAAGCACTTTGGCAGCAATTACAGGTCTTTTTTGTTATGATGTGACAAGCTTTGCACACCTAGATTGGGGGATTTCTGTCATTCTTCCTTGCAAATACTCTCAAGCTCAGTCAGGTTGGATGGTGACTGTTGGTGGACAGTCATTTTCAGGTCTCTCCAGAGATGTTCAATAGGATTCAAGTCAGGGTTCTGGCTAGGCCACTCTAGAACATTCAGAGTTATCCCTAAGCCACTCCTGTGTTGTCTTGGCGGTGTGCTTAGGATTGTTGTCATGTTGGAAAGTTAACCACTCTCCCAGTTCCTGCTGCTGAAAACCACCCCCACAGCATGATGCTGCCCCCACCATGCTTCACTGTTGGGATGATATTGGGCAGGTGATGAGCAGTGCCTGGTTTCCTCCAGACATAACACTTAGAATTGAAGCCAAACAGTTCAATCTTGGTTTCATCAGACCAGAGAATCTTGTTCCTCACAGTCTGAGAGTCCTTCTGGTGCTTTTTTGCGAACTCCAAGCAGGCTTTCATGTGTTATGCATTGAGGAGAAGGTTCTGTCTAGCCACTCTGCCATAAAGCCCAAATTGGTGGAGGGCTGCAGTGATGGTTGTCCAGCAACATGCCTATCTGCCAAGGATTGCTCCCATTCTCTGCTGTTTCTTTGATAGTTGTTTTATGTATACTTGGTTCCTTCTCTTCACTCTCCATCCTTTCTTAGACTTTGACTGGGCCCTTGTAACTAAGATAGTAATCCCACTATCTTAGTTCCTTCTTGATTCTGGTTTTTTGAGTCCAATCTTTAGTGAGTGGAAAATCTGTAGCACTTTGTCACAGGTTCCTTTATGTATACACAAGTTAGTGAGCTCCAAAATTCCAAGACAGCCAACCCAACCTCACCAAGCCTCTGGGCAACACACCCATGAGTATTCAAAAGCTAGTACTCACAGTTTACTATACCACTCTCCCCCTATTCTACTACAACTTCTGTTCTTCCACTACTTCTCTTTGTGAGCCCCATTTCTGGAGAAGAGTAACTCTTCTATTTGCCTAAGCTGTTGCAGGCTTTTGAGTTTCCCCAAACTAACACAAATTACCTTCCCTCACATTAAGACCAGGCAACCCCCAGCTGCCTCTCTACCCAGCTTTTATAGACACACATTGCTGGGCTGGTTATGGAGACGTCTTAAAAGGGCAGGGCACCATCAGCCCATATCCTAGCCATTTTGCAGGCAGTCTGTCTTCTCATAATCCCTTAAACTTGTCCCTGGCTTTTGTCGCCAAATAACTCCCTTTAGTTTGGTTGGATGCCTGGTGACTATGTAGATACAAAGTCCATTCCAAAACGAAAGCCCTATTATTTTGCTCTTCAAAATTTTCTTCACCTTTCCTCAAGGTTAATGAGAATGGCCATAGACACTTGGCGCATAGAGAATGGCTTTCATTTCTTTCCTAGCAGGGAAAGATTCGTTTTAGTAACCCTCGAAAGTCCAGCCAAAATAGACAGATTAACCAGGAGCTTCACTTATATGAGGCACCTTTCTCTGTTCCATTCCTCCTGTGTCATTTTCCTCCAGATCTAGATTTCACACTTTCTTGACCACTAAATGGAAACATTGAATTTGAGAAGGGGAGGGGTCAAAGATTTTGGATGAATTGAAAGAGCCGAGGTGGTGCAGTGGTTAGAGTGCAGTACTGCAGGCTACTTCAGCTGACTGCTAGCTGCAGTTCAGCAGTTCAAGTCTCACCGGCTCAAGGTTGACTCAGCCTTCCATCCTTCCGAGGTGGGTAAAATGAGGACCCAGATTGTTGGGGGCAATATGCTGACTCTGTGAACCGCTTAGAGAGGGCTATAAAGCACTATAAAGTGGTATATAAGTCTAAGTGCTATTGCTATTGCTATCATATTTGTGTGTGTTTTGAATATTCAAAGCAGCATTAATCTTCTGTCAAAGTAGGCACTAATATGCTGTATTTATTTATCAAGCTTAACCTATTACTTTTCAGCCTAGGGCTTTGACATAGTCTAATAAATGTAAAATAAAATAAAATAAAATAAAATGTGACAGCCTTTGTTTGGTCAGATCCTGGTCAGTTAAATAGGTGGCTAAGAACAAAAAGAGAATTGTAGTGTGATAATAATTCTATATCTCTGGAATTCAAAGTAAGCAGAGTATATCTTTCATGCACAATTTGCCAAGGCTACGGAAACAGAGGGTGGCTAGTTGCAATCTAGATACATTAAATTAAGATGAATTAGATCCGAATAAAACAAAAGAATTGTGAATTGTAAAATGGCTTCAATTTTGTTAAATCAAGGAAATATAAATAGTGATTTTGAGTATTCTTCATAAGATAATCATATGTTTCTGCTTTTGTTCAAGTTTCAGTTATATTTGGGAGGGTCCAAATTCTTTAGTAAGTTTACTAGCTGTCAAGGAGCTATGGCCAAGTTGTTACTGTAAAACATCTCCATATAAATGTTTACTCTAGGTTGGTATTCTTATAGTACAGTTCTTTGATGTAAGCATTCTTTCTAAGGGCTATTGTCAAATACTTGGTGATTGAGGCAAGCAGCAGGGATGACGGGACATCCCTGCCTCATTCCCCTTCAGAACTGAACAATAGAAACTGCTGATTATTAACCTTCACCATACGGTTTTATAGTAACTTGTTCCAGGACAACAATTGGCACATAGCTCCTTTTTAATAATTTTACTATTCCATTGTCAAAATCTTTCAGAAAATCATATCATGGTCAGCTGCAAACTCTTGACTACAGTAGGTAAAAAGTGTTGATGACTGATCTTAAATTGGTGATTTAGTGATGGCTGGATATCTATCTAAATTTGTTCAGACTAATATCATTAATGATAGAATAGCATTCAAAACAATAAACTTTAACTCTTCAGAGATTGGAAAGATTGGGCTTTGAAATATGAATCTTTCCCAGGTATATTCTTACTCCTATTATGGATAAAACCACTGACTTCCTCCACTAAAACTGCAAAACAGTTTTCTGCAATTTCTGATAGCTCCTTCATTCATTCACAAGTCCACACTTGTTCCTGGATGTACAATGTTTGCTCTACAAAAATATATGGAAAAAATATTTGTGGACGTCACCTGTGTCTTAATTAAGATTCTAGATTCTCTAGATGAATGATAGAATCCATCCAATATTTTCATTATGTCCTTACATGTCCTTCCAATTCCCATTGGAAATAAGCTTTTTTCCTAGGTGTGTATCTCAGCATCAGCAAAGTTTGTTAAAGTTTATCAAAGATTAACTGAGATTTTTGATCACATAAAATTTGTTAATTCTTGTTGGTGTTCCTAAAACTGAAAATGCTTCTGATCAAATTTAAATGTCAATAGATTTATATTTGAAAATATTATCAGTAGATAGGAAAAGGCAAATTATATTTGTTCTTGAACATAGGAAATAGTATAAGTAATTAGTCTACAAGCAATCCCAGCATATATTCAAATTTTCCATACTTTAAAAAAAAAATCAATTTTAAAGTCTGCTTAGCTCATAATGCAGATTTAGCATGAAAAATATATATCAAAATCTAGTTTTTCAGAAATTCAAGATCAATCTGGTCACTAGGGATTATATAACAAACCATGATTAAAAACACCTGGCTCAGTAAACGAATGGAGCCACTGTTCTCAAGGATAGATTCCAGAAAATTATTACCTAATTCTTTTACTGAAAAATCAAAGTTCTCTTGAGCTGCTTTATAAGAGTGTATTTTTTAAAAAAAATAGTTTGTATCTATCTCAAAGTTTAATGATGAATATATTGTTTTTGAGGCATCTAATACATTCTCTGATTATTCAAAGGTTTTCCTGATAGTAAGAGTTACCGTATTTTTCGGAGTATAAGACGCACCAAGATTTCAAAGAGGTAAGTAAGAAAAAAAAATGTTTTCCCTCCCCCAGCCCCCAGGAGCACTCTGCAGACCTTTCAAACCCTCTGCGCACCCTGTTTTTGTGAAAAAATGGGCCATTTTTGCCCATTTTTCACAAAAACGGGGGCATTTTTGCCCTCCCCCAACCCCCAGGAGCACTCTGCAGATCTCCCAAACCCTCTGCATACCCATTTTTGCATGGGGCGGGGCTTCAGGAGGCCAAAAATGGCTGTATTCGGTGTATAAGACGCACCAACATTTCCACCCTCTTTTGGGGGGGGGGAAGTGCGTCTTATACTCCGAAAAATACAGTAGTTATACAAGAACATTTAGAATTTGAATTTTATCACATATTCTCTCTAACATTCAAATCAGAGGTGGGATTCTACCGGTTCTAACAGGTTCTCTAGAAACTGATTGTTAACTTTCTAAGCAGTTCGGAGAACCGGTTGTTAGAAGAAATCTCCTTTTGTTTTTTTTCCACTTTACAGGGTTAATCCTGTAAGGAATTACAACATTCTGGTGTTGTTTCTATAGCCTAATCTTTATTGCTCTGTTTACAGAAACTGCCTCTCTGTTAACCCTTATTACATTCTTGGCAGTACGCTTAGACTTACTGTCTCCGGAGTTTTTTTTTCCTTTGCTGGTACTTTTTTTTTTCTTTCTTGACTTTCTTAGAGGGGAAGGGTTGTTTTAAGCTTTTTACACTGCTGTTGGGAGGAAATACTCCCCTGTTGGTGTTTTTCCAGAATAGAGCTGCCGGAAAGAAGCTTTTAATGACAAGGAACCAAGATGAGTGACATTCAGCAAGGCTTCTTGGCTAGCTAGAAAGATTGACATTCAAACATGAGTTTACATACCCTTTCTGACTTTTGGCCT
>QLTV01003783.1:1236301-1264213 GCA_003457575.1 Thermophis baileyi
CCAGAGAAGAAGCTACGCAAGATTAGGTTTACAACTCTTAATGCCTTTTTGGCAATGTTATTACAGTGAGCTCTGGCACTTAGATCATTAGAGAGGAGTACTCCAAGGTCCTTGACAGAGTGAGGGTCGTCTACGAGGTCGTATCTGCCCAGCTTGTAGTTTGTGTTCTGATTTTTGTTTGCCAATGTGTAAGACAGAGCATTTGTTGGTTGAGATTTGGAGTTGCCAATTGTTTGACCATTCTGACACATAGTCAAGGTCTTTTTGTAGGGCAGCAGCATTGTCTGTGGTGTTGAATAGTTTTACATCATTGGTGAAGAGAATGCAGTTGCTTATAATATGATCGCAAAGGTCATTTATGTAAAGTATAAAGTGTGTGGGTCCTAAAACGCTGCCTTGGGGGACACCGCTGTTAACAGGTGCAGGGTTTGATAAGGCTCTCCCTATTTTGATTATGTTGTCTGTTTGAGAGGAACGCAGCTATCCACTTATGTAGGGTTCCGGAAATGCCATAAGATTTTAATTTTAAAAGTAGTTTGTCGTGTACCACTGAATCAAAGGCTTTACAGAAGTCTTCAGATTTCAGATTCCCAAATTTCAATCCCTATACTGAACAGGCTATAAACCTTATGAACTAAATTGATAGTTTGACTGTTTCTGTTTCAGATTATTTATATACTTAAATAGTTGCTATGGAAATTAGTAGTTTACTCAAGTTTGATAAGGTAACAGTAGACAAGATATGATTCAAGCCTTTTTGAAGATAGGGATGACCGTGGCTAATGACCATAGGTTGGGCAAGGAGCTGGTTCTGAACGATATCTCATAGACTATGCTTAGAGGTTCTGCTATGGCAGTGGAAAGCTTTTTTAAGAAGTAGGCACATAATGGTCTTAATGGTCCATTGACAAAGGTGGGGGCTACTAAGAGTGAATCTATTTTCTGCCTAAAAACATGTTTCTCCATTTCTCAGCCAGGGATATTCTATATAATATTCTGCCTTTTTAATATTTCCTAAAATATTTTATTCCTCTAGGAGGGGGGTAGGTGCTAACTTCCTACAGTGCATTGATAAACTGTCTCTATTTTTACACTGACTAGCTCTGAAAAGACAGTTTGTCCTTTGATTTCATTGAAATGATTTTTGTTTACATGGTATAGTTAAGAATTGTCTGTCACCATCTAGGTGATGCATAGGAATGCTGAAGGAATGTCTTGTCTTAGAACGCAAATAGTTGCAAATCGATGTTCTCTAGAAAAGTATAATTCAACACCACTTTGAATATTCCTGAACTTGGCAATTGCTAATTGTTGGGGTTTTTTAAATTGCTGAAACATCCTTCAGAATATTCTTTTTCTTTTCCTAATTATTATTTCTTTCAGAATTACTAGAGATGGAATTCAGGCTTAATTTTAACATACTGAACTTGTTTACTCAAGGAGGGTTAGACTAAGTAAAAATTCTTTCCTCTGTACCGGTTGCCAAAACTAATTTTGGGCACTGGCTCTTCACATATGTAGATTTACTAGGACAAAACATAATGATTCACACATCTTAGGGGAGGCTCTCCCCCCCCTCTCCACACTCCACCTCCTGAAAGAATTAAATACTGTAAATAAAGAAAGTCATTTCAGGAATTTTCTGCTGCTGTTGCTGACATGTTTGTTTAAAGCCTCCTTGGAAATTATATTGTTTGCCAGGAACACCTGATATTGCTGTTACTTTTGTGATGTCAGCAACTTTGAAATATTTTTGCCACAGCACTGCGACATTTTCCACAAGGGGAGGTCCTGAATTCTGGAGTTTCTGCTCAGAATAAAGCCAGACAATTGATTTAATCTGAAATATTTAACCTCCTGTTTAATAAAATACATCCTGTGTGTCTCAGGGATTACAAGCAGTACAAAAGCATCACTGGTGAATTATAGCACTTGAACTTATGGTAACTGACAGGCAACCAAATAAGGAATTTTGTTATTGTTGAACAGCTCAGATGAACATTGGAATGATCATTTTTAGACAGCTGTCAGTCTTTGAACATTCCATTATGTTTGGCCAATTTCAGATAATTCGGGGAGCTGTATAGTTTACAAATAAACAATCAAAAAAGTTGTTAAAGATGTCTGCTAAACATGCTAATCCCCCAAATGTGAGTGATGGACAAAAGAAACAAAATAAAACCCTGCGTCAAATGATTAGACTTCAAGCCTGAAATGATCTTCTTTAACTAGTTTTAGAGAATATTTGAATTCTTTCATTTAAGAGATATAAAATTCTTTTGATTCATATGTTCTATGTTCAGGCTCAAAAAATTCTTTGTTTTTGTTGTTCTTGTCTAGTGCTGTAGCAGCCTCTAGTGGAGGATGGCATGCCAACTTCATTATGCGGACATGTTTTTCAGAATCAAACCGGTAGTAGCAAATATGATTGTGAGTTTATCAAAACTCTCTATTGTAAGTAAGGTCTTGTGCAAAATAAATTTTATTCTGCTTTACAATCCTGTGGGAATAAAAGGAGAAGCCTCTATTTACTGCAAACTGAAGTCCTTAAAAGAATAATGGGACACCAAATGAGATCTAGTTTGATCTATCAGTTCACCGTGATACAGAACATTATCCGTATCATCGGAGTTGATCTTCTGAGTTGAAAAGGCAGTAGAGTCTCTATCATATGATAGCTGAAATAAGTGAATAGGCTGGAATAGGCTTATTCACACATTTTACAAAGCAAGCCTTTGGAGATTTCACTGGATCAAGGGCCAAACTAGCAAAAGGAGTTGGATGTCCATATAAAATTAAAAAGTAGATGGGAAACTAAAATGAAATTAAGAGATTATTAATCTTAGTGCTTGTAATGAATTGAACAAATAAATGCTAACACCTGCTTTCTTATGTTGACCTCCATACATCAAGTGTCACTTGATAAAGTATGTGTGACAAGAAAAAAAAACTTTTACAGACATCTCCCATTCTACTCCAAATCTCATATGTAGAGGAGAAGACAGAATAAAGAATACAGGAATCTACCACTTTTGGGGGTGGGGTGGTTCATAAAAGGAGCTGCATGTGTCCCGTGGGCTGCAATTTGTGCACTTCAGTATAATATGATCATCTATGTTATTCACAGAGTGCAGCGGGATTTCTGCCGATAGATTAGTTCCTCTAGCAGTGAGACACCTTCCTTTAGTCTAAATAAAAGAAAGACGGTCCAAGTGTAAGACATCTAGAGCAATGACACTCAGGAACAAAAAATCCCTTGAAGTCCTATTAGCTTTGTGTCCCCCAGCCCAAAATAGCTCAACTCTGAGACTAATCAATTTGATTTAAAATAACCATAAAATAAATATATAACAAAACAAAACAAAATAAAAATTACTTATTTTTTATTTGGCAGCAGCCAAAAAAGCCAATACAATCCTTGGTTGCATAAACAAAGGCATAGAATCAAAAACATGGAAAGCATTAGTTCCGCTTTATAAAACCTTAGTAAGACCACACCTGGAAAGACCAGTTTTGATCACCACATTACAAAAAAGATGTTGAGGCTTTGGAAAAAGTGCAGAGAAGAGCAACTAAGATGATTAAAGGTTTGAAGACTAAAACATGAAAAACAGTTGCAGGATTTGATATGGCTAGTCTAGAGAAAAGAATGACATGATAGCAGTATTCCAGTATTTGAGGGGCTGCCACAAAGAAGAGGGCATCAACTTATTTTCCAAAGCACCAGAAGGCAAGACAAGAAACAATGGAGGGAAACTAATCAAGGAGAGAAGCAACCTGGAATTAAGGAGAAACTTCTTAACAGTGAGAACAATTAACCAGTGGAACAGCTTGCCTTCAGAAGTTGTGGGTGCTTCATCACTAGAGGTTTTTAAGAAGAGACTGGACAGTCACTTCTTGTCTGAAATGGTATAGGATCTCCTGCTTGAGCATGGGGTTGCATTAGAAGACCTCCAAAGCCCCTTCCAGCTCTATTCTGAATTGAATTGAAAAAATAAAACAAATATTTTATATTTAATAAAATAAAATAAAAACCTTCCTGAAAGCATAACCCTAGAATCAGATGACCCAATATCCACTCACCCACCCTGAGTGGAGGTATCCAAAGGAAAGCGCCCCTGCCAAATGGGGATCCAGCCTTTGCAGGGGTCCACCCTCCAAATTCAGGGCAACCTCTCCCCTTTTTGAGACCCAGATGCAAACTATGGGGAAAGGCAGAAGATAACCTCCCTTTGATGATCCAATCCCTAAGAGTCCTTTGGGAGTTGGGTGGCATACAAATATAATAAATCTAATCTAATCTAATTTCATTTGAACAGTGCCTGGTGGCACAAAAGGCACAATTTCATTTTGCAGTGAGATTTTCTGTGGAATCAGGAAGGATCCCTGCACTTTGGATCATCATGCTTGGGGAAAGGCGGTAACCAGGCGGGATGGAGATGTGGAGTTCCATCCACACAGCCTGGAAATGTGGACACCCCCCCCCCAGTCCTTCCTTTGGGCTGGTGGCTGCAGAAACAGGTGCAGTGTGGGGCTGGTGGCCAGGTGGTGGATTCTGCTTCAACTTTCCCCCCTCCTGCATAACTCATGCCAGGGCAAATCCGAAGCGGTTCAGCGGTGGGTGAACGGTGGGCATGCTGAGGCAGGGTGGAGCCCAGCGTCCTCCCTTTTGTTCCATTTAATCTTAGGCAAACACAATTATCTAAAAGCCACTCTCTTGGTTTACTCTCTTTATGTTAGGATCTCGAGTTGACTTTGAATGGTTCCCTTCCTATATATTTAATTATGCTTCCAGTATTTTCAGAGCAGTTTTTCTCAACCTTAGCAATTCTAAGATGTGTGGATGTCAGCTTCCAGAATTCTCCAGCCCATATTCTTTTACGCTTCTTTGTCTTTGTATCCTTCAAAGCACCAGAGTGGTTTTTATTTCTTCACTATACATTGTTATGAAGTCACATGTTTAAATCACATAGATTTCATAGCCACTTCTTTGCTGGTATCACTCAAGTCTATCTCTACATTCCATTATCTCATTTAATTACTTTTCTCCAGCTGCCTCTTGAATCTTTGTTATTGCTTCATGTGAATATGCAAGACTGAAATTCCAATTGGAATTTCTTTCCAAACTAGCTTTTTCTCATTCTGTTTAACTGCAGTGTCACTATCTAACACAGACATGTCAAACTCAAGGGCCATGGGCCAGATCCAGCCTGTGATGTGTTTAGATTTGGCCCGCAAGCAGACTAGTAGTAGGAGGTGATTGAGTAGTTACCTCCTAGCGTCTTCACGTCAGTGGTGAAATCCAATTTTTTTTACTACCGGTTCTGTGGGTGTGGCTTGGTGGGCGTAGCAGGGGAAGGATACTGCGAAATCTCCATTCCCTCCCCACTCCTGGGGGAAGGATATTGCAAAATCCCCATTCCCACCCCACTCCTGGGGGAAGGATATTGCAAAATCTCCATTCCCACCCCCACTCTGGGGCCAGCCAGAGGTGGTATTTGCCGGTTCTCCGAACTACTCAAAATTTCTGCTACCGGTTCTCCAGAATCTGTTAGAACCTGCTGGATTTCACCCCTGCTTCATGTGTCTCGTCAGTGGCAGCAGCGCTAGCAGAGAACGGGCAGCAGGAACCTCTCCAACATGTGGGTCAACAAGCCAGAATCCTTACCACGCACGATTGGAAATGGGGATTCCTTTTCGAGAAAGGCCAGCCTCCCTCATGCAGGACCGGGGAGTGCTGCTCTCCTGCCTCCTCTTCTTGCTCTCCAGAGATCTGTCAAGGCAGAAGTTGGACTCAGAGGAAACTGCTTCCTGCAAACTTTCTCCTCCGCGCTTCCAAATGCAGCAGCATCGTCCTTCATCTCCTGCTTTGCCAGAGGGGGCACCGGACAGAGAAATGCCAAACGATGTCTGGGATTGGGAGAAGAATATCTCCTTTGGCGTACATACACACATACCATTCCAAGCTTGGAAACTTATCCACATCTGAGCTAGCAAACTGCCAATCATGCCTGGGCTTGGGGAGAAAGCCCTCTCCTTCCTCTGTGGATAAAAGTCCCCAAACGTGGAATGTGTGTGTCTGTGTCTGTGTGCACGCGCACGCATTTGGCTGCCAGCAGTTTGGGGAGGCGAGGAGCTCAAGCTGTCTCCACGTCGAGGTAGCCAGTGCGACTTGTTCGGTCCCGACCCAGCCATCCTGAGTCAGCCGCGCCCAGTGAGCAGCATTGAGCCGGCCACCCAGCCATCCATACTTAGTCACGGCAACCCAGCTGCGACCACTCAGCCACACCTATCTGGCCATGCCCACCTGGCCGCTGTGAGTCGTCATAGTCTTACATGCAACTGGCCCTTTGAGGGCAACCATAATGCTAATGTGGCCCTCAATGAAATTGAGTTTGACACCCCTGATCTAACCCATTTTTTTCCTTATTTTTATTGTATTATCTGTATTTAGAACACTGCCTATTTTTAAGATAATTTAAGATGCTGATTTTTTATTTTGGGTAACTTTGATGGAAATTCTATTGCATCTTTTAAAAAAAGCTTTGTTTTTTGTGTTTACTTTAGTTGTGCTGTTGAACTTTCATAGATAACCAATTCTTTCAAAGGCCGGGTAAGCAAACAATATTTTAATGAACAAATAAATAAGTGCACAAGTTTACAATATGATACTTTCTGTTCTTATTTCTAAGGAAACAGCTAATTAGAATGATTAGGAAGATTTCATCTTTATAACAAATGAAGATTCTTTCTAATCTTTTCCAATTAAAACCTTTCTTCCAGTGAAGAAAACAGCAACATTTAGTATTTTGTAGTGCATTAAATATAACCATGATAAAATAAATTTTACATGCATTCACATGTAACAGTTCACAGGTATGAATGCAAGACATCATTGAATTACATTATGAAAACATTCCACAGATATAGCATTGAATAAAAAATAAAATACAAATATAAATGACATTTATAAAAATAGTGCTTTGGCCTCTACATATATTCTTCTCTGATCAAAACTTTGAAATTCTTTCACTTATAAATATTAATAAAATAGTTGTGTTTATATTATTAAATAAATGGATTCTGAATGAATCTTTATTTCACACATGAAGAAGATTTTGTTCTTTTTCAGTATCTGTAGCAACCTCTTTATAGTTTTTGTTTGTAGCAAGTCTCTCCTTCTTGTTTAGATACCTGTGGGAAGAAAGAACATCTTTAGAAGAACATAAAATAAGTTGAATCTATTGCAGGTCATGGAATTATCTTCTTTTATTTCTTCAACGTACAACTTAGGTTCTAAGGTAATAACTTTAAAGGTATTACAATAAGTTCAAAAAACACAGAGAAAGGCAATGGTGTAGATATGTCAATGAGATTTCTTCATCTGTCCCTGTTCTATATTTGCTTTTTCCAGAATTCTCTCTCTCTTATTTTCTAATTGGAATATTTCAAAAGTTACAATTTAGCACATTAAGGCATGAAGGGATATGCTGTAACATTTTGAATTTGTAAAAAATTATCACTGTGGTCAATAACAGATAATTATATCAAAATCTGTTTTCACACCATGCAGAGATGCTTTACTTGAATTTTACAAAAGGACATATTTAAAAACAGTAAGAAATTATGCATATGTAGTGATCTGAATAAGCTCCAGAAATGGAAACAAATTTATTAATATCATTATGACATTCTGCAAATGAGATCAGATTAGACTCTTAAAATGCATTAAAAAACCCGATTTGCTTCTGTCCCTTTGACAGATTTTTGATATGCAGACATTTTTCAGATAAAATGTTCTTTATTCCCAATCTCAGATCCTTATGTATGTGTTTGTGTGTTTGCTAAATTCACTTTGAAGAGTTTGGGGTATATATATTTGAAAATACAAAAAGAAATGCAACAGCCTAGCTTTGTATTTGAATTACTATTAAATAGAAGCTGTGGAATGTTTACAATCCCATCTCTAAAAGTGTTGCTTACCTTCGGTAAAAGTATATTGATAATAAAATTGCACTGAAGAAAAATAGACACACAAGGATAGTAAATGCCAAGTATTCATTGCTCAAGGGTTTTATGACCAGATTCAGATTTGAATGGCTACATCGTTCACCAATCCAGCCCTCCTTACACCTAAGGGAGACAGGAAAAAGTCAACATTAGACATACTGTTTTTTTAGTATCAAAGAAATTGCAAGCTGAGACCACAGTCAACAATGAAGCACTATTCCAAAGTATCCACCAAAGTACTACATTATAGTAACTCCCTTTTAATAGAGAATCCGAAGGACTGAACGTCTGGGAAAGGGAACAGATTTATTGGTGTTCTCAACAAATTACGATCCCCAAAATTCTTTTAAGACAGAGTTTGTCAACTTTTCTCATTTCACATCACCCCTAGCGGTCCCCTAACTGTGCAGTCTGGCACCCTGGGGCACAAAACTCATTAATCATTCCGTTTATTAATTAGTCAAATATCCTATGTGGCTCTTGCAAATTCACTCTGATTCCAAGGTGCTGTGATGCAGTTTGGGAACTGCAGTTTCAAGCAATACCAGAATAGTTAAAATGAAATTAAAGCCTTGAAATGTAGAGGTACCAGTAGTGTTGTGCCTTTCAAACTAGTGCCCTCAGGACAGTGGTGGGTTTCACTTACCTTTGCTACCGGTTCGGGAACGGGAGCACACGGGAGCAGGCGGAGCCTCCTGCCACTGTTGCTACCGGTTCGCCCAAACCGGGCCGAACCGGTAGGAACCCACCACTGCCTCAGGACATATTGGACTACAACTCCTATCAATCCCCCTCTAGCAAAAACATATCCATACAAGCTATGGATAAGAGTTTTAATCTCATTAATCTGAAAGATACCAGGTTGTGAAGGCTGTTTTCATATATATGCATTATGAACACATGAATGAGGAGCTGTTGATAGCCTTGGTTGATTACTAATTACTAAAAAATCTTAGTGACAACACAGATTTTCTCTAGAAAAGCCCCTCTCCTACTTGATCTTTCAGTCTTCTAACAGTATATCCATTGTTGCTGTAACTGAATCCATCCACCTTGCTGCATGTTATTTTCTTTTCTTCCATTTTTCCTAGTAGTATAGACTTTTCCAGGTTTCTCTAGAACTTATATATCTGAAGTATGACTATTTGAACCTTATCATTTGTACCTTGTGAGGATTGATTTATTTGATTATCCATTTACTTGGATAATACTTTACTATCCATGGTCTTTTTGGACATGTGATGCGACACCCGGAAAAATACGGCATACTTCACGTAATCCTCCAGGGAAAGATTGAAGGCAAGCAAGGTCCAGGCAGAAGAAAAACATCATGGCTTCAAAATCTAAGGGACTGGTTTGGACAAAACTCAGCAGCACTTTTTCGTGTGGCTGTTGATAAAAATAGGATCGCTAACATGATTGCCAACATCCGATGACGGATATGGCACAAGAAGAAGAAGAATCCATGGTCTTCTACAACACCAATGTTCAAAAGTATCCATATTCTTTTTATTTTGCTTCTTCAAAGAACAATTTTCTCTTCCACAGAGTGTCACAGGGAAACCACATTGCCTGCATTATTCTGATCTTTGTAAGTATGGATATAGTCCAGTATCTGAATATCTTTTCCAAGCTTTCATGGCTAACTCTACCAAGTGTAGTCTGTGGCATATTTCTTGATTGCTTTACTCTTGATAATAAAAAAAGACAGAAGCTTCAATATCTTTATTATCAATGTTAAGGCTGGTTGAAGAACCTGTTGACATTAGTTTGGTCTTCTTTATCTTTAATCTTAATCCTAGTTTCTTTGTGTACCTTGACTTTCATTACTAGACCTTACATGTCATTTGTATTTTCAATTGTCAGAATAGTTTTCAGTCTCTTTCTCCAATTTTAAAACAGTGCTCTTCTTCTTCCAAACCAGTCCCTTTCCAAAAAAAACCCAAAATGATGACAATTTAGCAGCTCCTGAAACAAGCTCTTAACATGTGACTCACTTCCCTGCGCTTGGCTGAGTCCTTACAGCCTAAAATGACATCCAGAGGCAAGGAAAAAAAACAAAACTCCAGTCCAGTACCAGTAATGATTCTCAGGGCCATATGTCTAATAAAGCTTTGGTCTTTTTCAATATCCAGAAATATTATGTAATATAAGCAGCTGTAAGATTTTTTTTCTAAATCAAAAGGGCAAGCAATGTTAGAATCCATGCACAAAGATAGATTTTTCTCTCCCAACTAACAAAATAAAGCACAACAAAACAGAGAACTGTGGCTAGTTCAGTGGTGGGTTGCTGCCGGTTCGGACCGGTTCTCCCGTACCGGTGGCAGAAATTTGCACCCGCTCGCTGAACCGGCAGCGATGGCCTGCTGTCCACACCCCCGAACCGGTTCTCTGGTCGCTGCGGCTGACAAAAAAAAAAACCCCTCTGTGCATGTGCAGAGGCTTCTGCGCATGTGCAGATGGTCATTTCCCTGATGCAACGTCGGTGCACGCGCGCGCAAAATGCACACTTCCGTTGCGATGTGAACCAGTAGGGAAGGTAAGTGGAACCCACCCCTGGGCTAGTTTTGAAGTATTCTAGGATTCCTGTTGTTTCTATCTTGCTAGTTAGGATTAGTGTTACGATTAGAAGTGTTGAAAAAATCAGATTGAGCAGAAAAGATAAGGTTGAATAGAGAAAATCAATCTGGGTGGACACTGAGAGTCAATGCCAATTCAATGACACATAATCATTAATCAAAATTATTGACAGTTTCAAAAGTTTCTACACTTTCTATGCAATAATTAGTTCAAGCAGGGAGGAGAAAGACCAACAGCAAGCTAGAATGTGATCAAAACTTTCATTAATTCTGTTCCAGTTTCTGTTTAACAGCAAGCTTCTAGAGGGTAAGAAAAAACAGTTCCTGAATTTCTGTGTCTTCAAAGTAGAGGGGCAGGAGCAGCAGTTTCAAAAAAAAAAAAGTATGCTTACTTAAAAAGCTAAAGCATTATCATCATCGTTTATTGTTATCACCACCAATTCCGCCCTTCACTTCACAGCATCTCTTTTACCTGCAGTAGTATCGGTCCAAAGCCTCTGAGTATCTGCAATTTCCATTGAAACAGTAACTTCGCCATTCTGGCTTGCATTCTGTCTCTCTTCCCACCTGAGTTATAGGTACAGTAGTTCCTGTTTGAATAACAGTAAACATGTGCATAAATAAAAGCTAACCTGCATTATCGTCTGTGAAGACGTGGCTTTTTTTTTTCAAGGATCAAAGACATGCAGGTAGAGTGACTCAACTGGAGTCTAGAAAGTGTCAACCATCCTGGGCAAAATGGATCCCTCCTTTAACTTGGTGTAATGCATCTTCTGCATGTTTACTTTGGTCCTCCTAATCTGTAGAATCAATTTATTTTTCATGTTGAGGATAAAACTTTCTCTTCCTTAACATGGATTGGTAGAAGGCCAAGGCTACATGGCATAGTGGGTAAGATCTTTAGAATTAGGTCTGGGAAAATCCAGGCTCAGCTGGGAATATATACAGCCCAGATTGGTGCTTTTTCTCAATCTAATTTATTTCATAGGATTGTAACAAAGATGAAAAGGTAGGTTTAAAAAATATATATATATATTTTTCTACTATTTCAAGATGTCTCTTTTTAAAAGAAAATCAAAATGGTATTACTCATTAGAGAAACCATAATTAAGTACTTGTCAGAAAGATAAGATGTTGGCTTATTAAAAAATTGTTTTGAGTGTATTAAAAAAAAACCATTTTCTTTCAATATCTGGATATTACAAGGGCTTCCAGATTTAATGTGATCATTTCATTCTTTGCCATTTAGAGCACAATGCATCTGAAGTATTTCCTGAAAAGTCTATCGGAAAATGAAATGGAATGGAATGGAAGCTGACTAAGAATTCACAAAAGTTTCCATAGATGCCTTTAAGCAGTCTACAGTAAAAAAAATAATGTGTATTTAGTGTCATCCATCTGTATCCCTGGCACTTTACAGTGGAACAGAAACAAGACTCAGAAACAAATCTCATTTCCAAGGAAATGCAGTTTTAATTTTGACAGAAAGGAGATGTGACTATGATGAGTGCAAAAGTGTCAAGAAGCAGAAGAAATGCCGACTGTTAAGGATACTGGGAGTACTCGTTTATTTTATTCATTATCTGGATAATGCCCTGATATTTTACAGAATACTAGAGAATAATCTGACTTACCTACAGTAGTTACACAGTTTTCAGTCTTATTGACTCCACATAATGGAATTGCTGTTGTACTAAGAGTGGTTTGAACTAGGTGCCATCCTAAAAAAACAAAAAACAGCTTTAAGAGAAATAGACACTTCCAGAAAAAGTTTCCATGTCATCATGGAAAGTTTCCATTGTGTCATGTCAGTGAACAGTTCACTGTTCATGCAACTTTACTTCACCTCAAAGGCTGACATAACAGATTGTGCCATCTACAAATTCCCAGCCACCACTGACACACAGTAGTCCTAATTTAAGGAAAATCTCAGGTTAAAGAAGGAGTTACCCCATTTCTAGACTCATAATCAAATTTATGAAGACTTGTGGAAGACAATAGAGGTGATGGTGCAAACAAGGAGAATATCACATTCTTGAACACAGAGAAGAAAAACTACTGTTTCAACCGTGCGGTTAAAATTTTGAATGCATCTCAGCAATTCTAAACTATTGTAGTTCAAAGTTCAAGGTGCAGCTGAAACTGTTTGGAAACTGTAAGCCAGAAGGCAGTTTCTAAGAAGAATTCTGTTGTCTAAACAGTGTCTTTCCTGAACAGACTATGCAGAACAAAGTTTTCCAATTTATGCCAAGATGGTGGCCCATAATTGCTATCAGATATACCAAAAATATTCCCAGTAGTTCAGAGGTGGGTTCCTCCCGGTTCGCACCGGTTTGCCCGAACCGGTAGCAAACCGCTGGTGATGTCACGGAGCCAGTTCTGTCGGTGCTGGTCCGTGGACGCCGCCATCTTTTTTTTTTTGAATTTTTTTTGAATTTTTTTTTATTTTTTTTCCTTCTGCGCATGCGCAGAAGCTGAGTTCCGGCACTGCGCATGCGCCACCATCTTGTTTTTGGCTTTTTGGGGGGGGAACTTTTTGCTTTTTTTGGCACTGCGCATGTGTGCCCGCGCAGCACAGCCACACAGTGTGCAATGCGCACGCAGTCACGTGGAGTGGGAGGAAGCGAACCAGCGGCGAGGTAAGTTAGAACCCACCCCTGCAGTAGTTGTATAATATGTTTAGCAGCAATCCTTTTATCATCAAGTTTCCCTTTTCCTACTGCCTACATTCAAGTGTTGGATCAGAACGTTGCGTAATGGATAAAATTAAGATGGTGGAGAACCTACATATCCTGGAGTAAAACAACAACAACAACAACAAACTGAGCACCTCCTGTTGAGATAGGTTTGGCAGATGAAGAAAGACCTGAACTATAATTAGGGAATGAAATTAGTGGCTGTATTTCTTTGAGAAAAGCTCAGAATTTTCTCAAAGTGCAGAAAATATGCAGAAAGTGACAGTCAAACCAAAGTAATTCTTGAGCCACTGAACAACTCAGTTAACAAATCTTTTAATCAAAGAGTAGAAGTGTTGATTTAAGCAATTTGCACTTCTAATACCTGAACACAATTCTTGGTAATTTCATCACTTCCTTAATTTATGTTGTACTGAGGAACACATTTTAAAATTGAACTTGAATAGCAGAGGGTCACAAAGTTGCTGAAATTTCTATGACTGATGAGTTAAACTAGTAAAGATATTATCTTGAGAGCTTTCATTCAATTTTAATTAAAATTAAATAAAATTGCATTGGTCCTTCTGTATTATTATCGAAGTTAGAAATGAATAATTCTTGGAGAATTTCTGGAAGCTGAACTCTGAACTATTGAATATTGTATGAGGTGCCAGGTTCTTTAGGTTGTAAATATTTGGCTTAATGTAATGTGTGAACACAACCTCTGACTTTTTATGGACTGGATAAACTCAATTTTTAACACTAAACCATATTCAGCAAAGCTTAAATAGCAATAGCACTTAGACTTAAATACCGCTTTACAGCCCTCTCTAAGCGGTTTACAGAGTCAGCATATTGCCCCCAACAATTTGGGTCCTCATTTTATCCACCTCGGAAGGATGGCAGGCTGAGTCATCCTTGAGCCTGGTGAGATTCGATCTGCCATTTGCAGGCAGCCGCAGTCAGCCGAAGTAGCCTGCAGTACTGCACTCTAACCACTGCGCCACCATGGCTCATCATAAGCTTAAATATCTATTAAAGCACAGGGATATTGCTGACTAAGAGTGTCAACAGCTGTGATCCAAAGAAAATGACAGACCTGGATTCTGTCACTTATGATTTGATATCCAGAACTGCACATAACTGGAGGTAGCTCAGAAGCTTTCACTGATACAAATATTAGGATGTATAGTTAGCATGACTATACTGACTGACTGTTCTGATCTTATTAGACTAATTATGCATTAACTGCAAAGGGTACCAGCTTCTTTATGGTCCAATCCAAAGTGATATCATAGACCTGTAGGGTTCTTTAATAGTTAGGGCCAAATTAAATTATGGCGAACAAGTATATGAACTTGAATTTCCCAAGCGACCATGGAGATCCTACATGAGTGACTGCAAGGAAGGATAGAGGTTAACAGAAATGAGATACAGGGTCTTTGGCAGGGGCTAATTCTTATCTGCAGGATCTAGGATAATCTTATCTCCAAATTTTTTCTTAGATATTACTCCAAAAGAGTGATAAGAGGTTCTGACTTTCTCATGTAAACCTCCCCATGCTAGTCCCCTCAGGCCATGAAAATGCTTTGCAGAGCAAAGTAGGACATGAAAGAAAATGCTATCAGATTTGGTACTAAGCTCTGGATGACCATTAGATGGAAACAAAGACTCACCATTTGCTGCCATGTAGAAGTTATATGGAATTCTGCATTCTAGTCCTATTCAAGGAGAAGCTAATTCACCAAAAGAGAGTTTAGCTATAATCCCAGCCAAATTTAATCTTGTTTATAGCTAATCTTTCTCCCCAGATTGCTACTTATCAGAAGGCTAACCTACAGTTTTAATTCCATGACAAGTCCTGAAGAGAATTGGGAAACCAGGGTTTCTTTTGATATTTTCAAGCCTACTCAAGGAAAAAGGATGGCTGAATTAATTAAGTTGATATTTAAATTCATGAACTGAATTCCCCCTGTGGAAAATGGCTGTTGTGCAATTTAGTGATCAGTTCCTCTCTCTCTCCCAAACAATATAATCTATCAGTTCTTCTTTTGGAGAGGTTTTTGAGACTCTAGAAAGAGTGCAGAGAAGAGCAACGAAGATGATTAGGGGACTGGAAGCTAAAACATATAAATACGGTTGCTGGAATTGGGTATGTCCAGTTTAATGAAAAGAAGGACATGATAGCAGCGTTCCAATATCTCAGGGGCTGCCACAAAGAAGAGGGAGTCAAGCTATTCTCCAAAGCACCTGAGGGCAGGACAAGAAGCAATGGGTGGAAACTAATCAAGGAGAGAAGCAACCTAGAACTAAGGAGAAATTTCCTGACAGTTAGAACAATTAATCAGTGGAACAACTTGCCTCCAGAAGTTATAAATTCTCCAACACTGGAAGTTTTAAAGAAGAGATTAGACAAGCATTTGTCTGAACCCTGTGTAGGGTTTCCTGCCTAAGCAGGGGGTTGGACTAGAAGGCCTACAAGGTCCCTTCCAACTCTGTTATTCTAGGTTGCGGAAGAATGGCCAGCCACATGAAAGTTAATATTTATCCACGCTTTAACTTTTGAGGACCATGGCAAAGAGATCTTGAAATTGTATGATCTTATCTCTGCACTCTCCAAAAATTCAGCATTAAAAAAATTAAATTTGGTTGAAGCTGCAATAATCTTCTGGGTCAAGTCTGTAAAATACAGCCTCTGGATCCTCAGGGATATGTTTCTCTTCCTTGCGCCCAGCCAGAAGTATCCATCCTATCACCCCAAAAACAATGATGCTGTACAGCTAACATTTTTTCTACTTCTATAACAAAATCATTGGGCATCTGTAGCAGGAAATTCTTACAATGGAATGACCAATAAGCACTCTTAGGACATGGCGCCCCTTGTATTTAACCACAACACAACTTTGCCTCAGCAACATCTCTACTTGCCACATCCCCATGGCATTAACTGTGTACTGTTCCCAATGTGCGACTCAGACAGCATTAACTGTACCAGTGTTAAAGGAGGGTTCTCCTCTTTCCTTTAAGAAGTTATCTACGTCACTTTGGTGAGGAGTTAAGTGACTGGCAATGACTAGCAAAAGAGGCAATAAAGACATGATAGGATCGAAAGCAGTGTACGCTATCATGCCTTTCGTTTGCACCGGGCGGGGGCATTCACGTCGTTGGTCAGCGGCTGGAGCGAAAAGAAGGAAGGGCAGCTTACCCAAGAAGAGCAGGGCGCCTCCGAGGCTCTGAAAGCTGCAACTAGCCATTTGTCCACCGTCACGGAGCAGACTGTCTTTGATGCCGGGCAGTTTTTTACGCGATGTAAAGGACTGACGCCCGGTTTCTGCTGGCCGTCGAAGGAGAGCGCCACCCTTCTGCTACGCTCGGCGCGCCTTCCCATTTTATAGCCTCCAGATCCGGGGGCGGGCGGAGGCCGGGCTCAGCCAAGTTTATGCAAAGCGTTTGAATTTCCCCGCTGACGAAATCACGGCTAGAGGTGTCATTCCACAGAGGGGTGAAGGCAGGGCTGCTCCCTTCACCTGCTTCCCTCTAAAGGCAGAAAGGAAGGAGGGAGGGAGCGCGGCCCGCTCAAATTCGACCGCGACGAAAGAGGCGTCCGCGGAACTTCACAGCTTCTGTTGGGAAATAGGTGCATCTGGGCCTGATTCTGGTTTCCTGTTAAGCTGGATTCTCCTCTCGAGGAAGCCTTTCCTTCAATGGTACGGTCCCAAGAGCTCCAGAGAAAGCATGGCTTGGCTCCAGGATGTCTGCGGGCGGAGTCGTGATAGGTAGAGCTGGGCTAGCAAATGCAGGTGCAAGGGCAGGTGATTTTTCTCACCTCCCCCCCCCTCCGCGATTGCAGCTGCGGATCCATAGGCGGGGGAAGTAAGAGGGAGGAAGCGGAAGGGCTGGCTCCCATTTAAGGACTGGTTTGCTGTTGTGATGAGGTTGGCAAATGAAGAAATAACACCCAGATTAGATAATCTGAATAGGTATAAATCGCGAGTGACGCGAGTCCTCAAGCGGCTGTGAAAATGACCTTTCAGCTCTCAATTGAAACATCTGAATGTTGGCAATGCAATAGAGATGCAGAAAAGGCCATTTAATGGTCAAATCCAAAATACCCGATTCTCCTGCACCGAATCCAGGCTTAGACACGTTTAAAGTAGATGCGTCCCACTGATTTCCACTTTGAAGCTGGTGTTACATATAATGCTAATCCAGGTTTCATGGAAGTCTAGATTTGGACATTATTAAAGTTTAGTGAATGGACTCGTACTTCTCAGTAAACCAGAAAGAAGCAACACACATTAGTCCCAAAGGTGCTTTTTCAGCACGCAACTGGACTGTCTTGTTTTTTGTTTGAAGACGTTTCGCTTCTCATCCAAGAAGCTTCTTCAGTTCTGACAGGATAGTGGGGAATGGAAGGATTTATATTCCTTGCATTTGCATCCTTTTAGAGGGTCCTTGAAGCACTTGGAGGTTTATCTGTGTCCTCAGGGTCACCTGAGTAGTGCTCCTGGTTCCTGTGGTCTGCAATTTTTTCTCTGGAAATCCATTCCTATTCCCACATCATTCAAAGAGTGTTCATCCCAAATTGTATAGCTAAAAGTCTGTAGAGATTCTCAGTCATCCAGGTCATGGTTGTCCTGGTGCTTTTTCAGGAGGCAACTGGACTTTTTTTGTTTTTTCTTTGAAGTTGTTTCGCTTCTCATCCAAGAAGCTTCTTCAGTTCTGACAGGATAGTGGGGAATGGAAAGTCCAGTTGCCTCCTGAAAAAGCACCTTTGGGACAACCATGACCTGGATGACTGAGAATCTCTACACATAATGCACATTAGAGATTGTCCTTGATTTATGCCCAGAATTGAGCCCAAAATATCAAGATGGTTGTTAAGTGTGTTTTGTCCCATTTTCTGACCTTGCTTGCCACAGCTGTTAAGGGAATCACTGCAGCTGTTAGTAACACAGTTAAGTGAATCTGGCTTCCCCACTGACTTTGCTTGTTGGTTGCAAAAAGTGGGATACTGCAACAGTCATAAATACATGCCAGTTGCCAAGCATCCAGATTTTGATCATGTGACCACAGGGATGCTGTAACAGTCCTAAGTGTGAAAAAATATTCATAAGTCACATTTTTCAGTGCCATTGTAACTTTGAATGGTCACTAAAGGTATGGTAATAATTTGAGGACTACCTGTACAGTTTAGTATTAAAGACCAATATACCTGGATATATTACACTATCTTGTATTTATAATAATTACTTGGGATTAGGAAAACAAAAGTCTCTGAATAGTATAATTTTCCCTCTCCTCTTTTTTCAACTGCCTTGTTCAATGAATACCTTGCTACTTGAACTTTGTATTAGTTCTTCTGGGTTTCCTAAGCCCAGTTTTTGAGTAGTAGTTTAACTAAAATGAAGCCATTCACCTAAATAAAGTATCTTCATGAAAATTACTTTTTTTTTTGTTTTATTTATTCAATAAAGGGGGAAAACAATAACAGGAAAATGGGAAAAAGACAAAAATTGTATACTATAACGAAAACAAATTATGTAAAATATAAGGATTTATGCATTGATTATAGACAATGGATTAGATAAGTTTATAAGAGATTGGAAGTGATTTGTGGATTTTCTCTGTATACAATACAATAACTGTTTGCTAACAGAGGAATTTGAAGATTAGTTTTATCTTTGGGGTTACCTGTTGATTGTTTAATTTGATATACACACATGCACACACAGACACAGACACTGAACAGAGATTGGGTCATTTGATTGCTAGACTTTCACATCAGGGACAACTTTTTATGTAATATAGTATTTTCATCAAATATAATGTAGATAGGAAAGTTTATAACTACATGTAGACTTGTTATGTGAGACGAAGAGAATACATCAGATTTTTTATGTATTTGTTAGCATTCAACCAAGGTGGACTTTTTATATTCAGTGTTAGTGTCAATGATGTAGTCATTATTTGTTCTTTTTTTTTTTTTACATATTCTTTTTCTTTTTTCTTTTTGTTTCTGTTGTTGGCATCGGATGGTTGTTAGTTTGCTTCCTAATTTTTTGTTTTGTGTTTTAGCTTTGGAAATTAAAAAAAATGAAGAAGGATATAAGGATTTATGTTTGAATTTTTAACTGGCCTTTGAGTATTTCTCAAAGAATTGATTTACAAATATTGAACTGCCTGATCAATAGCTGAGCTCTACTAAACATTTCAAGCTTTAATTCCTTACCCATAAAATATGAGCCTCTGCTGAATGCTTTTTTTTTCCAGGTCCAGTTTTAGATTTTAGTGAAATTTAATGAAAAACAGAGATCTAAGAGATTTAAACTTGTACATGCAGGCTTATGAGGTAGGAGTGCAGTGAATGACTGGCCTCTAGTCAGCAGCATATTTGAATGTTGCAAGCTGAGGAAATCTGATCTATCCCATAACTCTAAATAGTTTGACAAAGTCCCTGTCTCCAGGGATTTCTGTGTGTCTGTGCATGTATGTGAAAAATCTTAGAATATCTCAGTCAACTTTCCAAAGTGATCTGTTCATTGGCCTTCCAGGGAATTAATACTAGCAATTCTTACAGCTAAACTCAGGGTTAGTGTTTAGGCCAGGGGTGTCAAACTCGATTTAATTGAAGGCCGCATCAGGGTTGTGTTTGACCTCAGGGGGGGGCAGGGGGGCGTGGCCAGGGTGTGTGTGGCCAGTTCGGCATCACTCGTGTCGGGGGCACCTGTGGTGGTCAAGTGCTAAGCCAGGACTTCCCCCAGACCCTCCCTCCCTCTCATTATAATTTCCTTCCTTCCTTCCTTCCTTCCTTCCTTCCTTCCTTCCTTCCTTCCTTCCTTCCTTCCTTCCTTCCTTCCTTCCTTCCTTCCTTCCTTTCTTCCTTT
The DNA here is from genome assembly GCA_003457575.1 of Thermophis baileyi. NCBI lineage: Eukaryota > Metazoa > Chordata > Lepidosauria > Squamata > Dipsadidae > Thermophis > Thermophis baileyi. The sequence goes on from QLTV01003783.1 coordinate 1,256,453, forward strand.
CTTCCTTCCTTCCTTCCTTCTTTTTTTCCTTCCCTCTTCGGTCTCCTTTCTTCTTCCTTCCCCTTTTTCCTTCTTTTTCCTTCCTTGCTTTCTTCCCATCTTTTTCTTTGTCTTTCCTCTTTCCCTTACTCCTTTCTTGTCCCTTCTTGGATGCTCAAATGCGAAAGGGGAAACATTTCTCCTTTTGTTTCATTTTGTTTCGCTTTTAGTTTGTTTTGCTAGCCCTCTGCCAGCAAAAATGGAGCTCGGGGAGGTTGTGTGCACCCCCCGGACTCTGTTTTTGCTTGCAGAGGGCTGCAGAAGGCTGTTGTGGCTGAAAACAGGGCCCGGGGGGGGGGCTGCATGCGGCCCTCCCGAGCTCCATTTTTGCTGGCAGAGGCACCATGGGCCGGTCCTTCACTGTTTCCAGGGCAGCCCAATGGACCAGATCTAAGCACCCCATGGGCCGGATCTGACCTGCGGGCCCTGAGTTTGACACCCCTGGTCTAGGCTTTGGTTTGACCGAGGAAGAGATTTACAACTAGTCCTCAAGCTATCACCATGATGGAGCCTGCCAATTATGGTCATAACTCATGCCAGTAAATTGGGCCACTAACCTGATTTTACAACCTTTTTGGTGGTGATTGATAATTAACCACTGCAATCATTAAGTCAACTAATGGTTCATTATTCTGTGGGTTTGTCAAAAATTAGAATAAAATGCTGGTTTTTGGTAAGCCCATCATAATATTTGCAAATGACTGTAAATGTAACCTGGTTGCCAAACACCCAAAATATGGTTACATGACTGCAGATGGTGGGGGGCAGCATTGGAACTTTGAATACAGGTTGCAAGTATTCCCAGGAGGTCTGTTGTAACTTCAAATGGTCGTTAAGTGACCACTCATAAGTTAAGGACTACCTGTAGAATTCTACTGTGAACATGACAACTTAGAAATGTATAGGATCAGTTGAGGGGGAGGGGGAACCCTACCTGATCCAGCCCTTTTTTCCCAAGAGGCTCTTAAACTGTAGAGCTCAAATATCTCAGTAAATTTTATAGCTGCCTTTAGTTGTCATGTGGACCAAAGCCTGATGTTTTAATTGAAAGAATAATTTTAAGTTCTGTGATTAGTCATAAAAAATCTAGTCAACCATTTCACAGAATGATATCACCAAGTTTGATTCCAGTTCTTACATTAAGATAGTGGAAGGCATTTCTTTAATGCTTGTGCTAAATCAACTTGAGGAATCAATGATCTGAAAAGAGCCATTTGTGGAATGTCCTGTGTCAAGTGAAGGGAAACCCAGTTCCCTGGTAACCTTGCCAATAACCTTTTGCGGCATCTAGCATACTTTAAAAAGAATGTAGTGATTGCTGCCAGAGTGGCACTGGCTAAGACACTGCAGTATGGTTAGAAGAACATTTCTTCTGTTTGTATCAATGAAGCATCCCTACTCAAAAGAAGAAAGAAGTGCATTCCAAAGTGACAGGTAGGGTTAAATTACACCCACCCCATGCATTTACCTCTGAGAGAGCAAACCTTGGAAAGAATTAATAACCAACAACACTGGTGTTGTCTAAGAGGAGGAAATTGACAGAATTATAGAAGGCAGACAGAAAAAAACTCACTCTCCACCACCACCACCCGCAATGAAAGCTATAAAATCAATCAATAGTGTCTTTGTGTGATTATTTATTGATAATATTTCCCCCTTGTTTTGCAAAAAACTTGAAATTAATATAACTAATGTATGGAATAGAAAACTACTGGAGTGTGCATGCATATGTGTGTGTAAAAGACACATGCGTGCACACACACACACACACACACACACACACACACACCGACCAACAAAAATTATGTGTAAGAATCCGAATAAAGACCATTATCATGAAATTCAAATATAGGCATTGGCTTGCAGGCACGACTCTTGCGTCTGATGAAAAAGAAATTCTGGTCTCATATCCTTGAAGAAGTGGTTTATATGTTCTACCAGATAAAACTTTGCACAATCATCCTGCATCACCCACAGCTTTTGGAGAGGACTAAATTTTAATGTCTTTCACAGCTAGTCTGCTTTTTTCATATTGTATTTTCTTTCCATAAAAATACTTCGTTAAGCAGAGAAACATGGAATGTCTGCTTTATTGATAGCAGCAGGAGTTTTTCCCCTGAAACATCCAGAAAGAAGGATGGTCCTGACTACCTTGATAGTCTGAAGATCTTCATTAAAATCCTATCCTAGGCCCAACATACTGTTCTACCTGTAAATATTTGAGTTTTTGATTCTAGCATAGATTTGGTCCTGAAAATGTTGTGATTACTTGTTGGCTTAAAGAAGCAGGATAGGAAGAATAATCTCTTAATATATAATTTTTATAAAAGAAATTTTTAAAAGAATATAAATCATATAAACCAATTCTCTGGAAAGGGCTCTAATGCTAGGAAAGGTGGAAGGAAAGAGAGGATGACAGCTAGCAGCAACTGGATATATTCAGTTACAGTAGTGATGAATGCGCTATTAGGTGTAGATCATCATGAAGAAAATCTGCAGGGATTTGTCCAGGCAGTCACCAAGAGCCTACACTGGCTTGAAGCCCCTTCCTCCCCACAAAACCTGATTAGCTACGAAGATCAAATTTGCCACAAAAACAAAAGCTTCATTGACTGCAGGCTTTTTCTGAGTTTAATTCAAATTTTGTACTTTATCCGAGAGAAATTGGCCATCTCTGTCACCCAGGCCTAAGCAAAAAATTAGGTTATTCACATCATAATCTGAGGCTCTTTCCTTGGTGTTCCACCAGCAAATAATTGAGGAAAGAATACATTTAACTCATAACACTTTATTTATATAACGCCAAATTTAATCACAAAGTCTCTCTCAGCTCTTTCTGACTTGTTTTACCTGACAGGCTAAAACTTAAATTTTGGCTAAGAAAACACAATTGCTATATTCATTAAATATTCTATGCAGGGGTGAAATCCTCTGAAGTCTGCTACCGGTTCGCTTTGCACACGCTTTGCGCGCGTGCACACCGCAGGCACTACCGTGCAGCACTGAAAAAGGAGCCATCAGAGTCTGCAAAGGTAAGTAGAACAGCGAGGGGGGAGATCAGCTGTGCTGCGCAATTTAGATTAGCTAGAAAGCAGGAAATTCTGCTTTCTAGCTAATCTAGATCGCGTGGCACAGCTGATCGTCGCACAGCTGATCGTCAGATATACCGGTTCACCTGAACCGGTAGCATTTTTACTACCGGTTCGGGTGAACCGGTCTGAACCGGTAGCATTTCACCCCTGATTCTATGTCTAAACAAATAAGACATATTATGACTTTGCTTAATGGTTTGGTTCACACAATATGCTAAAACAATGGTTGAGTTCTCACAACACACTGAATCACACACTATTCAACTCCATTTCAGCCTAGTCTACTGTGTTGTGGGAACCTAGTCATTATTTAGCCAGACCTTTCCAAATGCTGAGTTTGAATACTGCCAATCCTTTGGACCAGTGATGGGAAACTTTTAGAGACCGAGTGCCCAAACTGTAATCCAAAATCACTTATTTATCGCAAAATGCCAACTCGGCAATTTAATCTGAATATTGAGGTTTTAGTTTAGGAAAAACAATTCATACATTAACATCTTTTGTCTTAAAAGAAGAACACAATAACAGAGCTTTCAATGATACAAACAACTTTTGATATTTACAATTTCGGGCCCACCTCAACCATAATTTTATTTAATTATGTTTTTACATTTCTGAACTGTCCATCTCCCTCAAAGAGGGAATCTTGCTGATGGCAGCTCTGTCCCCAAATACATTTGGGCAACATTAATAGAAGATTTGAACCCCAAAATCAAACACAGCCTTCCCATTCATCTTACACAGAGTCATTGACGATAACTGAAATAATCCATCTATCCTCCTTTTTTTCAGAGAGTAAATTATGATTCTAATATACTTTGTTGATATTCTGACTTGGCAATGACCAAAATACTTAGTTTGTACAACATGCTGGGCACATAGAAGACCCTATTAGGCAGGTTGTGTTAACAGCTTCATCAAACCTGCCTGAAGAAACACAACCTATCACAAATCCTATTATGCCTTAGTATGAAGCATGATCCCAATCTAGAACTTGCATCAATTAATATGTTTAATGTCATGTTCTTGCAACATACGTCATAGTTTGCATAACTGATTTGCTCAAAATAGTCAAATTTGTTGACTTTGCCAAGCCAAAAAATCCCTTTATGATTTAGTGCTATATGGATGAGTCTTGTAGTTATACATATTTACAAATTAAATAAGATTCAAGGGGTGACTTTACCACAGTAGCCAAATTAAGACAGTAGAGAGAGCCTCAGAAAAAACACATCAAAGCTTAACACAGCACACCATTAATTGAAAAAAAAAACCTTCCATTAATTTCTTGATATCCCAAATTAATACATGATTTAGTTTGCATTTCTGATAGGATTACTGTAGAGCAAGAATTGCTCATGGCAGTGAGATCGCTGCTTTTCTCCTCAAATTGAACACTATAAACAGCTGAGCCCATTAACTGACAAAATATTTCATTTAATCAAGCATTTTAAGGCAATGTTCCCAGGGAGTTTTGCATATCCAGTTTTCCAGTTTCTGGAAAAAAATATTCCAGCCCCAAACAGTTACCATATCTCACAAGCTTTGAAACCTGATTTTGATCCCAGATGTTGATGTATTATTGGTGTCTCTGACCCCTCACTTGTTTTTTTGTTCTTTGCAAGATTATTTCTGTATGGTTTGCACATTTGGTTAATTTTTTTAAAAAATCTTCTATCTTCTATTTTCTATACCGCCCACAATGTTAGTTAATGTTAGTTAAACACTAAAAATGCATGGTGTTTGAATCTCTAATTAGGGTTGGGAGCAGGGGTGAAATGCTCCCAGTTCGCTCGTACCTGTCAGTCACCATAGAGCCGGTCGCCAAGGTAGCGCGAGGCACCACCCACCCGCCCGGACGCCACCATTTGGGTTCTTTTACCCTCTGCGCATGCGCAAAGCGTTCTGTGCATTCGCAGAGGATAAAAAAACCCAAATGGTGGCATCCGGGCGGGTGGGCGGCGCCTCATGCTACCTTGGAGACCGGCTCTACAGCGACTGACAGGTACAAGCGAACTGGGAGCATTTCACCCCTGGTTGGGAGTGAATTTTGTTTTAAAGATTTATTTGATAGGCCTAATTAAGCTTTAGGGTGAATATCCTGCATTCCTTTCCCCATCTCTGAAAGAACTGAGCAGGAATTTAATTCTAATAACTTTTTTTCCTCCTTCCTAGTATTATTTCCAGATGGGCAGTAAATTGTAAAGAAATTGGTTTTCAAAAGCTGCAGCTTGGAGATATGGCCCCACCCCCTTTCAGGAGAAGGCCACGCCCCCTCGGGCACTTCCACCTCCCCTGGTAACCAAAGCACGGAGTTGCCCAGCTCTCTCTCGCTCTCTCTCTCCGCCTTCAGGATCCGGCCGAGTGAGGCCTGTCTACAGCACTGCCTGATGGGCCTGTGACCTCGGTGTTATTTTCTTCTGGGTGTGGAGGGCTCAAGACAGGGATTGGGGCAGCCCTGGTGGGATTAGGCATCTTGCGGGGCAGCCTAGGGGGCAGGGTCCTCACCCTGGCAGAAAGTGAGGGGGGGAGAGAAGAGCCTGATGGAGCTGGAGCTGCAGAAGCAGAGACCAATGTTTACAGCGGGCTGAGGTAACCACCCCCTCGGTGAACTCTGGTGAACTCTGTGCTGGGGCGACGGCTCGCACACCCACAGAGAGGGCTCTGAGTGCCCCCTCTGGCATGCGTGCCATAGGTTCGCCACCACTGCTTTGGACTTTTACCTGCTGTGAAATCTGATGATTTTTTACCCTCTTATCTCAATTTATAAGCCATCTTGAAAGCCATCTTAAAGGAAAAACAGGATGAAATTTTTATTGCATAGACAAATAAGCCACTTCTGTCAAGGGGGAAAAAAATCTTACATATACATGAAATAACACATCTGCAAGAAAACTTTACATTTACTTAATTCAGGGGCAGATTTTTTTAAAATTAATTTATTTATTTGCAATATCCCTCTCTTGCAATATCAGAAGATCCTGGGATGGAATTGGGTACTGTAACCAAGGGGCAGTCAAGCAGGCTGCAGTACGTAATGAATTAAGAAAACAATCCTGTTGACTGTGACTGAGAGCTCCAAGATTAGAGATCCTAGGAGAAACTGGAAGCATCGTGGCGAGACAGGCTGGAAAATAGCGAAGCTCCAACGAGCTTCACAAAATCCAGCGTGACAAACTGCTGTCGGGGGGGTCTTCGGACTGGAACCGTCCTGTAGGGACGGTGAAGAAGGAGAGGCATCTCGGGTGACCTAGAGGAGCAGGCAAGCTCCTCGAGCGGTCAGAGACAGCTCTTCGGACCGGCGGTGGGAGTGGTGGCCATGAATGACCACTGAATGACCGCTACAAAGCTGGGGCAACCAGACCAAGTTTATGTGCAGGAGTGGTATTTGGACAAAGTGCTGAAACCGAGTGAGAAAGTGACCAACTCACAGGTAAAAAACAAACTTTAATCTGGAATTTTAAAGAATTTCCCAAGCTGAAATTGCAGCTAATTGGCACTTGGGAACTGTGCAGAGGAAAGGGGGGGGAGACAGAGGCTAAACCTTTAAAGCCCAAGAAGACTGTACTGTGGAGATAATTTTAATTGGAGAAACATAAAATGACAGAAGGAAGATACTTTTGAGAAAACCTTTTTTTGTGGATTTAAAGTTATTTTTTGATAGTTTTGACAATCAGCTGCTGGGAGTATATTGTGGAGTGGAGAGTGCCATCTACTGGAGAAAAGAAAACATTGCAACAATATGTGGATTGTAAGAGAGAAAGTACAGCTGTCTGACCTTGACTGTAAGAAGATAAGTGGAAAGGCTGAGAATATTTAAGGAGTATTTGTTTTGCCTACACTGCTTGGCTTCGTTTTTCTACAGTTGTGGATGACAATAAATTTTGGAATTGGACTGGATTGGACTATTATTTGAATTGGATATAATAGAAATTAAAAGAGAGAAAAAAACAGAGACTATATGGACCTTATGTTTTAACTGAGTGTGATACAATATAAAAAGTTTAAATGAGCAATATGGAGATTTGGATGTATGAAGAATTATTTGTTATGTTAAAAAATGTGTGTGAAACTGTAAAAGGCGGAATGTAATGAGCATGAAACAGAAAAAGAGTCAAAAATTTTGTTGGAATATACAGAGCAAGAAACAGGCGAGGAGGTGGCAAAAAAGATAAATGAGGAATAAGAAAAGAACATAGATGAAAAAGGGATTGAAAGCAAAAAACAACTTGAGGATTCCACTGGGATTTACAGTGGCAAGAAAAGAGCTGAGAGAGGGGAATATTATGCAAAAAAGAATCATTTAAAGGGTAAAATGGGAAATAGTGGGAAGAAATTAGAGAAAAGTGGGGGGGGGGAACCACACAAATAATTAACTCAAAAGAGAGAAAAAGGACTCAGGAGAAAAGATATACGATACATAAAAATAAAAAAAATAAAAAATAAATTAAGGGAATGGGATAAAAGGAGAAAATTAAGAAGTGGAATTCTTGAGAGACCAAAGGAAAATGGTTAAAAAGGGAAGGCTAGCGGGAAGAAAGAAAGGAAGTAAAATAGTTTAGAAGTAAGTAAGATATATGATGATGTATATTATTTTTGGCAAAACAGATTTAGCAGGAAAAAAAGGAAT
>QLTV01003783.1:1281594-1309682 GCA_003457575.1 Thermophis baileyi
TGCTCTGGCATCAATCAGAGGCCCCTCCTCTTCACTGGAGTCACTGAACTCCTGCTGAGGAGGTGCAGAAGGCCCTGATTGCGCATCGTCCTCTGGCCCTGCTTCCTCTTCGGTCTTGGACTCCGGTGCCGGCGCTACAGACCACTCTTGCCACCCTATGGACTGTTCCTGTTCGTCCGGATCCATGAGCAGCTGCATGGGACGGGGGCAAGCCACAACAGGCACCCTATTTTATACTTAACAACCCATGCATTCATTTAACGAATGCATTGGGGAGAGCAGGGACAAGAACTCGTTAAGTGAAGCAATTCACTGAATATCTCCTGATTTACAACTGTAATGGGCAGTCTCCATTAGGGTTGTAATTTGAGGATTACCTGTGCAGATTATTGAAGCTCTTTCTCCAGCTTTAAAACTGTGCTCATCTTCTTTCAAACTAGCCTCCCTCAAGAAAAAGTCAAGATGGTGACAAACTAGCAGCCCCTGAAAAAAACTCCTGACATGTATTGGCCTCTCCGCTTCTAGCTCAATCTTTACAACCTAAAAATGCCACCCAGAGGCAAGAAAATAAGCCAGCCCAGTAATGATTCTGGTCCAGTCCAATAAAGCAGAGAAACAGATGAGAAACAACACCTCTCTCCTGACCACAGTGGCAGCATCAACTGTGAGTAACACATTTACATCTTCATTTTCCCCCTCACCTCCAAGGAATATGATAGCACAGAAACCACAACAAGACATGCTTCCTCCCTGGCTCTCAAAGCTTCAGCCCAAGCCACTGTCTGAAGTAGGAAGATAATCGACAACCGCCTGGAACAAGCTAAAAGTCCAACAGAAGTTGGCCATGTTAATATCTCAGCAGCTTGCCTTGTGGCCATTAACAGGGCATTTGGAAATAGTTCACACAGCTAAGAAATATCATGTAGTATAGAAAGAGCAACTCCTCTTAAAAATCCATCAGAAGTCCCACAGATGGCGTTACTATGGCTTTTCTGCCTCACTGTCAGAGATCAATTGATGTGAAAGATTTTCATTGTATACGAAGAAGAAATATCAAGCACATCCTTCTAACATTCAACCAGGTGGCTTTCCCTGCCAGACTTACATAATAACTGTGAGCCGTCAAAGTTTTTGAGGATACGTTAGTTTGTATCTTCTCAGTAGGAAGTGACAAATAGCCACTGCCCTGCAGATAGCCAACAGCCAATCGTCTAGGCACTCAATGAATGAGGAAATTAAATGTATAAGTACAGAACGTAAAGATTTGGAAGAGAGACCACAATGACCAAAATGACAATTTTGACACCTTACTGTGATTCAAACCCTCCCAGTGATGGCAGTGTGTGGGAGGGCAGGCTGCCTAGAAAACAGCCAGCACTTGTTCTGTGCTGAGAGCAGAGGTGGGTTCCTACCGGTTCTAACCAGTTCTTTAGAACCGTTAGTAAACTGGCGATGACGTCACTGAACCGGTTCTTTCGGTGTCTCCATGGGCACCGCCATTTTGGATTTTGCTTCTGTGCATGCGCAGAAGCAAATTTTTTGATTGCTGTGGGGGGGGGCACGAAGCGTGTGTGCACAGCGCGACCCTGAACGAACCGGCAGCAAAAGGATTCAGAACCCACCCCTGGCTGAGAGACAGCTGGGGATGTTAGTATGTAGGAGAGAGGGAAGGAGATGTGTTTGTGTATGGGAATAAAGCAGTGTGAAACAGGTAGAAAGAGATATTTTTCTCTAATAGTAGGACTTGCAAGAAGTAGTAGTTGGAGGAGCAATAGTAAGAGGTGTAGTAGCAGTGGGAAAGAGTGGAGTAATGGTGAGTAGTGAATATTAGCTCGTGAAGGATTTTGTGTGTGTGTGTGTGTGTGTGTGTGTGGTATCTAGGAACCTGTGTTGTTATGTTGGCTTTCTTAGCTTTTGGAGCCCACTGACTTGGATATACTTAAAAGAAGCTGTGACACAATGATAAGGAAGTCCAGTACCCATTTAATTTACTTATCTCATGAACTGTTCAACTCCCAAACAATTTCACACAATTGCCTCTCCTTTGATTTGGACACACACTCTCCTTAACACTCTCCTTTGATATCCTCTCAAACATAGAGAAAGACAGGGAAACTGATGGTGATGATTGTGACAGTGATGAGAGTTCACACCAGCAATATTCAAGGAATCTATATAATCCCAAGTGGCAGATGACTGATCTATAAGCAAAATAAGTCCCAGACAATCTCTATCTGATAGCAATCCAACTTGGAGACACATCTGCATCTTGTCCCCATCCCAGAGGCCTTCAGGCCTCATTTCCCTGAAAATAAGCCCTACCCTGAAAATAAGCCCTACCCTGATTTTTAAGCATGCATCTAATATATGCCCTACCCCAAAAATAAGCCCTAGTGAAGGGGGTTGGGCATGGCCAGCACAGGAGGTGGCGAGCATGCGCAGGCCAACGGTGTCTGGCAGTAGCCGCAGCCCATGCAATGCAGGTGAGTTGATTCCCAGTCCTAGAAGCAGGCAGGGGCAGAGGCGGGAGAAGGCATGTGATCCGGATGTGTTGCATGGGCCAGGGGAAAGCCGAGAGTCGGTGGGTCGGAGCAGGCAGGCAGCTGCAGGAGGCCAATCTTCACATCTCTCAGCTTGCCTGTGGCCTGCGCGGCACATCCGGATTGCCTGCCTTCCACCCCATGCCTCTGCCCCTGTGTGCTGCCAGTGCCACCACGCAAAGACAGGCCTCCCATGCCAACCGACTCTCAGCTTTCCCATAGCCTGCGCATCGCGTCCAGATCACCTGCCTCCCTCCCATGCAGCCCTAGAATGCGCCAACCAAAGGACTGCTGGATACCATCAGTCCCCATGTGCTTTCTGCCTCTTGTGTGCGCACCAGGGGGAGAGCCGTGCAGCCAGGCCGATCACCCTGAAATTGTGTTTTCCCAAAAATAAGCCCTAGTGCTTATTTTGGAGCCCAAAAAATATAAGACCAGGTCTTATTTTGGGGGAAACACGGGTTAAGAACATGATTCACAGGAAAACTGTCCCCCTTACTCTTCTTCCATTGAAGGAGGATTCCTCTGATAAAGATAAAGGTTTTTCTGCTCTTTCTGCACTGCTTCTTCCAACTTCCTTGCCTGAACTACAAGCTTCCCTGATCCCTTCTGAGAAAAAGAGAGACCTGATGGCCCAATAGATGGAAGAAAGGGGAAAGCAAGAATTTATTTTTCCTTCCTTCCCATAGCAGGAGCCATCTACAGCCACCTTTCTCATTGCTTAAGGTGAAGCTATTGCCCCTGCGAAGATTACCTGCCCAACCATGGGTTTGCAGCACAACTGCTTGACATCCAAGTGACCAGCATAAGGTTACCCTTCTAACCCGAAATGTCGCTGTGTAGTTTGCACAATCAGGAATACTTGCCTTACTGAATTCCTCTCCTTGTGATGTCATAGGAATACAGGCAACATGGACTGGCAGTGGACTCAAAGTTTGCAAATCATTTTCAATTGGGACTGAGCCTGGGACAGAGCATGGAAGAGCCAAAGGTGAATCTCTGAATGTCCTGGTTTCCAACACCTTATGTGTTCTATCTAGGCCTCTTCGCCTCCCACCCCCTGACTCAAATCAAATGCCATGGCAGTGTTAATATAATTCAACCATTGTGCCCTGTTGGTAATGTCCTGCACCAATGAGGCAGGAACCCTAAATCACAGCCTTGAGATTGAATTAGCAACTCAATGTACTATTGAATCCAAAGCATTTGTAATCCTGGGAGAAGATCTCAATGCTAGGTGGAGCCCCAATAACCACACTTTATAAACACAGAACAGGCACCCGCTCCCTAACCTGAGGCTGACAGATTCCGCCTTTTTCAAAAGACGAGAAATCAAAATTTGTGGATTTATGCTTGGCTCAAACAATCTTCAGGCTGAACTTTCTCATTCTAAACGGTGTCCTTGAAAGTGACCAGCCGGCTGAATTCACCTACAGTACTTATCTGGGCCCATAATGTTTTTTACTATGTTGTCTCTAGGGTCTTACTCTTAGGAGTTAATGTGTTAAGATTGTTGAAGTTACTCCCAACCGTGACAGCAGTCACTTCCCAATCTTACTGGATACACAGAAATACAAAACAGTTGCTTCTCTGGTGTTCATATATAATAATATTTGTATTAGCCTAATTTTACCACTAATACATAAATACCAAAGGTGCACAGAATAAATTTACACCAGTCTATTGTTTTCAGATACAAAACCAGTTACAATATACACCTTACCACATTCTGTGTGGTTGGGCTCAAAATTTGTTGGATGATGATTTCTGGCTCTAATGTTGGAGTTCAACATTATAGATTAGATTCAAAGTGCACCTAATTTGCCATATTAGGGTGCTCTGTAAACTAGTAAATACAATATTTATCTATAAATATTATATAATCACCACATCCTTCTAATGTTCCCATTCCACCTTTTTGACTTTTTATATCATCTGTATTTTTTATATTGTGTGTTTACAAACTGTGTAGAGATTTTTATTTTGTGTTTTTACTTTCATGTTTGGCTGATGTATGTTTGCAATAAAAATTGATTGACCGATAGCTTCTCTTAATGTGTATTCAGCATACATGTATGTTGAATAAATATGGAGAGAGTATATTGTCTTGTCCCACTCCCTTGCTGACATGGAACCAGTTTATTTTACCATATTTTCCCTGGCAATCTCTTTTCTGTTTCCTTCCCTATAGGTTTCACATGAGGACAATGACATGTTCTGGGACTTCATTTTCATAAGGACATTCTACAAATTTACATAATAAACACCACCAAGCACTTTTCTCTATCTAATGAAGAACATACTGACAGTTTTTAGTACTTTTTGGCTTTCTCAATTATCCGGCAATATTGTATCTTATTCTTCAGCTTTCTTAAAAATAAGTTTGAATATCTGATATTTCCCTTTCTTTGTAGAGATCTAATCTGCATTGTATGATCTTAAGCATTTTATTTTGCAACTATATGAAATTAAGGCTACCATGTAATAGTTAGCACACTCCATTCCAGTAAGTCTTTTTTCTTTGGCATGTGTATGTAGGCTGACCTTTACTGAATTTTCTTTGTTGTTTACTATATTTCTGTAGGTATTCCATCAATTCCCATTACTTGAGAATGATTAAAGTGTTGACATCTTTACTGTGCAGAATTTTAATATATTTTTTGCATCTGTTTTTGATATTCTTTGAATTTGTTTACTATACGTCCATTGGCATCCTTTAGCATACCTATTAAAGGTGACCTCCTTTTGAATTGGGAGATCTTTTGAAGGATTGTCCTTGTTTTTTTGTTTTGTTTTCACCTTCATTGTCTTTACAGATGTTGCAGTATGGCTTCTTGTCCCTTATGTAATAGCTCTTTAAAACTCACTTTGCTTCCTTCCTGGATTTTTGTGTTTTTTGACTGGTTTCCTTCTTGACAAATTTCATCATTTGTTCTGATATCCAATTTGATTTTTTCCCCAGTTTTTAATCTTTGATAGTTTCTGTTCATATTTGTCCTCAGCTTTTAAAATTTAATTCTATAATTGGCTCCTAAGGTTCTCCTTAATAACGGTGATTATATGATCAAGATACTATCATGAAACCAGAAAGGGAGGGAGGAAAGGCAGGCAGAAAGGCAGGCAGGTAGGCTTCTCATGCATATATAAATATATGCATGCAGGTAATCCTTGCTTAATGACTATTTTTTCAGTAACTGTTTGAAGTTAAGGCAGTGCTGAACAAAGGGATTTACAACCAGTCCCCAAAGATATAACCGTTGCAGTCACATGGTCAAAATTCTGGCTCTTGGCATCCTGCCTGCCCTTATGACTCCAGAGGCATTTCTACTTCCCTGCCAGCCTATTTTCCTCTTATCTAAGCTCTTTTGGGCCCTGCCACTCTATGCTCTACTGCCCCAACTGACTTTCACTGCATTCTTGCTCCTGCTGTTTACAAAGCGTGCTTAGTCTAACTCTTCACACTCTGGCCACACAAGACTTTCTTTCCCAGGTCATGCATGGTGGTTTCCCGATGAGACCTGAGGAACATGCCCTTATGCGGCCAGCAGTTGCCTCATTAAGAGCTGGGGTGGACATGCCTTGACAACTGGGGTCAGAAGATGGAAAGGTCAGCTGGAAGTGCAGAGTGGCAGGGGCTTTAAGAGCACAGGGTGGCGAGGGCAACTATGACTGAGAATGGGTCACTGCTGCAATATGCTGCTAGGCTGGGGCAGCTGAGGCTTCCACGCTTGCTGTGGATGATAGGCTTCTTCCTGCTCCAAAGTCATGGCATGCCAAGAAGCCCCAGAGCTGCACGGTTACGGGCTGTTTGCCATTCAACAAGGCAGGGCACAGGACAGCCAAAAAGGCAGAAATGGGATGGAATTGAGGGGGGGGGTGCATTCCTTTATCTTGGGAGGACTGAGGCTCAGGATGGGAGGAACCAAGTTTGAATGGCTTGGATTGGGGTCCTTGGTTAACAGCTGGTTAACAATAGTGCTGGGATCGCTGCTGCTAAGCAACACAATTGCATAATGTTGCACTTTTTACAATTATATTGCTTAGCGACAGAAAACCCAGTTCCAATTACCCTCATAACTCGAGGACTAACTACACACACACACTCACACACACTCACACATCCACCACTACCTCACATACACAGTATATCAAATGTCAGACCCCATATGCCAATCACTATATATTTTTTTTCCAGAGAAAATGTTACTATACTTAGAAAGGTTTAAAAGTCATGTATTATTATTATTATTATTATTATTATTATTATTATTATTATTATTATTATTATTATTATTAATATTATTATTATTATTATTATTATTATTATTATTATTATTAAATTTGTATGCTGCCCAACTCCCAAGGGACTCTGGGCGGCTCGCAACAATATAACAATATTAAATGAATTAAAAAGTATTTAGAAGAAAATGGCAACCAATCTGAACATTTAATGCAATCTGTACAATAAGCCCTCTATGATCTCTGACTTTGGTACACTCTATATATAATTTTTAACATACATTTCAATAAAAGATAAGCATACCTTATTGTACTTGTCCATGTCTATGTCTATAGGCAACTATAGGGTGCAAGTAACATTAGGTTTTCAAGACACTAATTATTGTGGCCATAGTCATTTTTCCAATGCTGAAGAACTAATGTCTTGCACTAATAAGGACGTAGAGAACCCATATCTTTTGTCCATCTGTCAATTTCCATGCAATAGATATATAGTTCAAAAGAATGAGTATATTATAAAATTAAACTTAATTAAAAATTAATTAAATATTAAACATTGTTTCAAAATAAAATTAATCTATGTAATTTCATCTTTCTAGAGTGTAGTTATTTTAGAACATTGCAAAAAATATTTTAATGAAGTGTTATTCTCGTTGCATATCAAAAAATTCAGTGACTTATTCATAGTTTTTATGCAAATGTAATGAAATCCAGTAAGTCTAAAATATTTTTGTTGTATAAACCATAACGTAAGATCTAATGAAGTTTTTATAATTGAGATTTAAACATTTTCCTATTGTTTAGGCAAAATTGGGATCTTCAGTCTCTTATTATGTTCAATCTCTAAAGTTTGCATATCAGTTTATTGATAACAGATGTTTATAAAAGCTGACTCTGGATTTTTTTGGTCTCATAGGATGGAATGACCCTATCTTATAATTTAGAGCTCTCTGAGGCTGGAAATGCCTTTGATCCAAATACATGCTGTAATTTTAAATACTGCCAATGGGGGACAACTGATAAATGCCATTTATCTTTTAACATCAAAAATAATAAAAGCTCATTGTTATTATCAGTAGTTGATCTAATGTAATCAGTAGTTTTTATATCTAATTAACCCAAAGTTCCCTTGTGTTGTTTAGGACTACTCCTGAGTTAGCTCAACTCCTTCTTCATCACATAATTACACTCACTGCATTTCTTCTGTTTTATTGGGCAGACTCTCCAAGTAGGGAAACGGTGATGCTTTTTAAGGAAGGAGAAATATCCATTAATCTGAGGTACTGACTTCATTGTTTCCCCATGATTTATGGAGAAGCTATTTTGATGTGAGAATATAATGTAGGTAGCAAGGTGATACAACCCAAAAAAGGATACAAACTTTGATTCAAATCTTATTCGACAAGTGTAAGCTCCACTGAAAATCCCCCCCCCCAAATTCCATCTGGGAACTACATTTTTTTTACCTTGGTGCTCAAAGTGGGCCATATCCACAAAAAGAGGCAGTATGGGTTTGCCCTTTGTTCTCTTCTAGGCCCGGCACCCCAGTCTGATTGCAGTTTGGATTATGTGAGTCATGGGTATTATTAAGTCTGCCATCTTCAGTTTACTTCACTTCACCGGCATCCTGCCATAAAATGCAAGGGGAGGGGGGAGATTGGGCATGCAGGAGGGGGAATGACAGGGTGACAGGGAACTAGAGGTGCCAATCTAGAACAGATTGACAGATCAAGGATGGAACTGTGAGAATGGAATGCAAAACGCCACCAGAGAGGTGCCAAACCTCAAAGCCGTTCCCAAAACTTCTAATTCGAATATCATTGGACACTGACGGACTGGTCAAGGGGGAGGCAGGGAAAGGGGGGAAACTACAGGCTTTGCTTGGGAATATTCCAATCCAGCTTTGCTTATGCTGTAACTGCTTGACTTTAGTAAAAGTAAACCTTTCACTTCAACCATGATGTTGAAGCTTTCTTGCCTAAATGCTCAAGTTGAGACAAGCCTGACAGGTATGGAAATTCATTTCCCACTGGAGAGTTTTCCACCTACTTTGAACTTCTCAAGCATTCGTAGGCAGCACTATCGAAGTATGCAGTAGATAAACTGGCTTTGCCCTATACATCAGAGAGATCTTATAAATGGAGAAGCACTTCCATTAACTCACTATGGGAATGTCCATAACAATTGATAACAGCAAATTAGTACTAGGATTGGCCATTGCTGTCCTGCCCAAATAGCTAAAGATAACATGCAAATTCAAAATGAGATTAGAGAGATACATGAGAAAATGCAGCAATAGAAATGGGTGAATTCAATCAGATTTACAGAGTGGCAAACTGCATTTTTTGGAATGAGACAGAGACCAAATTTCTAGGCACCCTAAATCACAGCAACCTAGAGCAAGTCATGCAACCAATGAGGCAAGATTACTGAACAAAATCTTAGTAGATTTAGTGGTACCCAGAATCTCGTTCAAGACACCAAATGGAGGAGAATTATCATAATGTTACTACCTTCAGATTGCATATAACCCCAAAATGGCCACATTCAATTTCAAAAGAGCAATTTAAGAAATGGATAGGTTCAAAGAAAGTAGAAATGGAGTAAAATGGTTATCTCTGCTATTTAGGTACAGGAATATAATTTCTGTTAGAATGTAGATTTCAGGTCAAGAAAGAAATCATCAGTTTGGGTCAGTTTAGTTCTTCAGATATAGAAGGGAACAGATCAGGCAAGAAATTTTCCTTTAAAAAATGAAAGGTTTTCCCCAAACCAGAGAACAAAAAAGTAACAAATGCTGGCAAAAGATTTATATGCACATGGCAAAAAGCAGTCAGATAAACTACAAAAACTTTTAATATATTTTGCTAGCAAGGAGACTGTTGGGCCATTGAACTCTACCATAGACATATTGTTTGCTTCATAAGGGAACCTTTTAAGAAATTGGGTTACATTTGCCTTATGCACTATCATTAGGCAATTGAGTACATTTCCCCCCTTTACTACTACCTACAACACTATTACTAATATTGGAAATTTATATGCAGTCCACAAGATCCTAAATAAAAAGAACATGTGTGAGTTGGAAATAATGTATAAACAGGATGTTAGGAAAATATAAATATCCTGTTAGAATCTTTTCTGAAAGAATTTGCAGAAGCAAAACAAGCTTTTTGTAAATATTTTTGTGAACTAGGTTAAAATCGACCAGAAAGAAAAGTCCATCTTTAAATCATTTCCTACATTTCAAAGGTTAACTTGCATGTTAGCAATAAACAAGAATGTTAAATCTCCCTCTTTCTCACTTAATAATATATTCCATTGTTGCTTAAGTATGTATGGTAGGTCAGATTTCCCTCCCCCTCCTCCCATGATAAGGATCAAGGCTACTTTTCATCTCAGTGGAGCTGCAAAATTGATTCCTTGACTGGTATTCCTTGTAACATGCCCCATCTACCCAAAGGTAGCTCTGTTTCACCTTTCTGTTTCCTACAGTAAGGAAACCTTTGAAAAGGAGAAGAACACCCACCTAGCTTTTGCACCTAGAGGACTAGGATAGGTTTAGGATGGGACAGGGAACAAGACAGACAGAACCCTGTCATCTCTAGCATTCTACAGCAAGAAGCTTTGGATTATAAGGCTGGAAACAATTCCATACCCACTTACATGGTTGTAGGTGCCATTATAGGAGGGAATTGCCTTACGAAGTGGTTGGTATAAAATTGCTATTTAGAAGCAAAGAGGGTTGCTCAAAAGTGAATTAACAATGTGTAGTGCAAAAAAAGCTATTTTCCTGTCCCAACAATAAGACCTGAAAAACAAGTTTGGCAAGTTTTCAATACAAACTGTGTTGGAACTCAGAGGAAGCCAGCTGTGGAAGGTATCTATTGGCCAGGATCAGTACTATAAATCGCTAACGTAATTGTTGTCCTTGGTTGTTGTTTATGTCTATATTCCACCTTTTTTCCAAGAGCTCAAGGTGGCTTCATTTTATTCTCCAAACAGCAATTTTGTGAAGTTGGTTAAGCTGAGACGGAATGAGTAGCTCAAGGCATTCAGAGGATTTCCATGGCTAACATTTGCCCTAGTCCAATGGCATACATCAGTATATCACACTTGCAGAGGGAAATTTAGAAAATGAGTGTTGAATTATAAATTGGAATTAAATGTATCTTCTATTATTCAAGTATGCTTGTGCTTTGGTAAGACCAAACAGATGTATTTGTAGACTCATCCTTGATGCTTACAGCAATAACATAAATAAAGGTGGATGGCCTGTGAAGGGGTGAGGGGAGAGGCAAAGCTTATGGCTGGATTAGTATCAGACTCACTGGTGTTTCTTAGTCATGTCCCCACTAACATTTAACCACATGCCAGCCATGTCATTGCCACGGTTTTCTGCCTCCTCTCTGTGACTTTGTCTTCATCTCCCTACCACTTCCAATGAGAGAGGCACAATTCCGTGGTGGCGCAGTGGTTAGAATGCAGCATTGCAGGCTAATTCTGCTAAGTTCGATTCTCACCAGCTCAAGGTTGACTCAGCCTTCCATCCTTCTGAGGTCAGTAAAATGAGGACCCAGATTGTTGGGGGCAATATGCTGACTCTGTAAACCTCTTAGAGAGGGCTGTAAAGCATTGTGAAGTAGTATATAAGTCTAAGTGCTATTGCTATTGCTATTGCTATCCCTCCTTAGCTGCACAAGTGTTACAAGAATATTTTTTCTCTTATTCTGACACTGTCTGAGGGCAGCTCAAGGAGTGTGAAATCTGTTAGCCTTTGTCACACATTCCCCTGGAAAGAAGTCAGGTGACAGAGGCAATTGGAGGCACAAAAGGGATTGGCCATGATCATGCCTGCGTATGTTCTGCCAGTTTGAGGATGGGTGGGGAGTGATCGAATTCAGAACTGGGGAGTGTTAGGCACATGGCCAGGAAACGGTCCCATTATGGGACCACTTATGGGAATTATAATTCAAATATAAGCATCAAGTCCATTCAAGTACAAAGTCTGTCTATAAATTCATCTTGAACTAACCATTATTTTCTTTAATGATTGTAGAACTTCGTCTCAGTGTTTGAAGAGATTAATGTTTTTATGTAAATATGTATGCAGGTATTTATATTTCACTTTTATTATTTTTACAAATAACTCAAAGCAGCAAACATATCCAATACATCTTCCTCCTCCAATTGTCCCCACAACAATAACCCTGTGAGTTGGGTTGAGCTTAGAGAGAGTGACTGACCCAAAGTCACCCAGCTGGCTTTCATGGTTAAGGCAGGACTTGAATTCATGGCTTTCCTGCTTTCTAACCTGTTCCTTAACCACTAGATCAAATTCATATGTTTACATCCCAGCTTTTATTTATACAAATGGAATAATTTAATTTCTTTAACACATAACTATCTTTGGAAAATATAAACCAAATAAACCACAAATAAAACCAGCAGCTAAAATGTCAATCACATAAATAAAACAACAATAGTAGCTCTTTAACAGCAGGTTTGGTTAAACAAACTAGAGTGTTCTTATTATTGTGAAGAAGCAAGACTTTTTATTTAACAAGATGCCACTTTATGCCTATTCCTTACTCACCTCTTCTTTTTTTGCATTCCACTTATACATCATTGGCATCATATCAGGTACAGATGATCTTTTTAAAGAACCAACTTAATTATTATAGTTTGTAACACTTTAGTTTATTTATACAAGGTCAGCCTTAGGTAGAATGGCTCTTGTTTGGGACATGATAGAAGTTCAGCGGTTATTATTTTCAATGTTTTTACTATAATGTTACTACCAGGGATAGGGACCTGTAGTTTTTTTATTTTTATTTTTTAGTCTCACATGGAAAAAAGCTTGGCTTTGAAAATGCCATTTGCTATCCTGCTGCAGGAAACAAAATATATGGGATTGGTCCTGCAGTTTGTGATAGCAACAAATGCTCTTTGTTTAGGCTGACCCAAGGCAGGGTTGGTCTGGAGATAAGTTGGTACCTTAGAAACAAAGGATAGCAGGCTAGGCTAGGCTAGGAAATTGAACCCTCCCCCTCCCCCCCCCCAAAAAACACAGTCAAATAACTCCCATTCAGTTGCCAAGAAGTTGGCAGTTGACAGGCCTGTTTCCGTGTGAGTCACCAATGATCAGTTTGATGATGAATTTGCTTTATACTCTCTTAATGGCCTTGGGGGGCTTTGGGGTAAAGGGGAATGCTGTTGTTGTTATTCTGTATGCAAAGCAAATAGTTTCAATTCAGAATGTAGCTGGAAGGAACCTAGGAAATATTCTAGTCTAACCCCCTGCTCAAGCAGGAGACTGTATATCATTTCACACAAGTGGCTGTCCACCAGTCTCTTCTTAAAAACCTCCAGTGATGAAGCACCCAGAACTTCTGAAGGCAAGCTGTTCCACTGGTTAATTGTTCTCACTGTTAGGAAGTTACTCCTTAATTCCAGGCTGCTTTTCTCCTTGATTAGTTTCCATCCATTGTTTCTTGTCCTGCCTTCTGGTGCTTTGGAAAATAAGCTGACCCCGCTCTTCTTTATGGCAGCCTCTCAAATACTGGAATACTGCTATCATGCCCCTGGTCCTTCTTTTCTCTAGACTAGCCATCCCCAATTCCTGCAACAGTTTTTCAGATGTTTTAATCGTTTCAGTTGCTTTTCTCTGCACTTTTCCAATGTCTCATTTTGTAATGTGGTGGCCAAAACTAGATACAGTATTCCATGTGTGGCCCTACTAAGGTTTTATATTGCATTGTATTTATAGTTTACTGTCTCATGTTTATTAACTTTTGATGTAAATGTTTCTTATTCCATTAATAGTTAGTTTCCAGTCATTACGTGGTTACCAATAAAGATGTGAATAACATCATTGGAGTTTAATGGCCACAATATTCTGGATCCTTTAAAATAGATGTTTGTTTGTTTGTTTGGGTGACTTTGGTTTTCTCCTACAAATGTAGAGAATGGCATCATCCATGCATCTGTAGCTTTCTAATAAACAGTTTTTCTGCAGAAACAAGCAAAGAACTAAAGGGACAGGGGAACAGTCATTCAAAAAGGCAAACTAAAAATCCCTATCTAAAGCAATAGCTTTATTCAGGAATGATTTGGTAACTTTAAATAAATTTTCCACATAGTGTGTAAGGATTCATAGAACCATGCAAAGTTTTAAAGTGTATAACTTCAAAATATATTATTTAATCTTGAATATTATTCAAAACAAAGATAACGGAAATTAAGTTAAAATTACAGTTCATCAGAAAAGGTGCCACTTAATCCAAGAAGTAAATCAACAGAATCAAATAAAAATGATCTTTGACAGAAATAGAATGCTTGCCAAATCAAGGAACATAAACTGGCAAAAGATAATGGAAACACAGTTATATTTTATTAAAGAAAGAATGCAAAGAAAGGTTTATTTGGAGCTAAAGGAACTCAGAATTTTTGCAACCAATCAAAACACTTTTAAATGTAGTTAGAATGAAAAATCAGCCAGGAAGACAATTGATATGTTGGGCAACAGAGTAATTGAAAATGATCTCAGGCAGAGAGAAGCACTTTGAGGTCAAGGAGATCCTTGACTCTCGATACCACAAGGTTGCATTATTTAGTCTTATAAAAGGGGTTTCCCTTGGCAGAAGCAGAGTGGGTGGCAGGAAGGAAGGTCCATGCCCCTAGGCTTATTCAGAGGTTCCATGCCAGGTACCCAGACTGAACCTGATAGGATATTAGTGTGAAAAGAACGTAGTGTAGAAATAATGTGTGTGTTTGTTTCTTTGTAGGATTAATCTTCTTTCTGGAGGATCAGCATGTCATGGTTGACTTGCTATGCATCCCTGCTTGTAACCAGACAATAGTAATGGAAGGAGGGAGGGAAGACATTGGAATGTAAGGGAGGTTTGAGAGGGAACTCTGGAATGCAAGTGTGCAGCCTGGAGAGCATGAGAAAGACCCAAACCCCAAGGTCATCGCCTGGGAACGTCCAAGGCAGACAGGCCATTTCCAAAATAAAGCAAGTGCAACTGATTGGTGGACAATGGACAATAGAAGGTCCCGGGGGGGCAGGGGGGAGACAAAGTTTTCCTATGCTGTTTGCACACGAAAATGTCAGAATTGGCTTTTCTACTTCTGTACCCATATGGCTTCTCAATAAAGTTATACTCTTGAAGGAAAAAATGTCCCAGGAGTTTCTTTTCCTGTTTAATGCTTGGGATGGTTGACAAACTGCATAGGTACAGCCTAGGTGAAATTTTGTTTAATGCCAGTCACTGCAAGAGGAATCTTGGAGTCCTAGTGGACAATCGTTTAAATATGAACCAACATGGTGCAGCAGTAGCCAAAAAAAGCTAATGCAATCCTAGGCTGCATTAATAGAGGAATAGAATCAAGATCACATGAAGTTCTAGTACTGCTTTACAAAGCCTTAGTAAGACCACATCTGGAATACTGCATCCAGTTCTGGTCACCACAAAATAAAAAGATGCACAGGTACAGTATAGGTGATACCTCGCTCAATAGTAGTAACTGTGAGAGGGATCTTGGAGCCCTAGTGGACAACCATTTAAATATGAGCCAGCAGTGTGCAGCAGCTGCCAAAAAAGCCAACACAGTTCTAGGCTGCATTAACAGAGGGATAGAATCAAGATCACGTGAAGTGTTAATACCACTTTATAATGCCTTGGTAAGGCCACACTTGGAATCCTGCATCCAGTTTTGGTCGCCACGATGTAAAAAAGACGTTGAGACTCTGGAAAGAGTGCAGAGAAGAGCAACAAGAATGATTGGGGGACTGGAAGCTAAAACATACGAAGAACGGTTACAGAAATTGGGTATATCTAGTCTAATTAAAATAAGGACTAAGGGAGACATGATAGCACTGTTCCAATATTTGAGGGGCTCCTACAAAGATAATGGGGTCAAACTATTTTCCAAAGCACCAAAAGCAAGACAAGAAACAATGAATGGAAACTAAGCAAGGAGAGAAGCAACCCAGAACTAAGGAGAAATTTCCTAATGGTGATAGCAATCAACCAATGGAACAACTTGCCTTCAGAAGTTGTGGGTGCTCCATCACTGGAGGCTTTCAAAAAGAGACTGGATAATCATTTAACTGAAATGGTATAGGGGCTTCTGTTTGAGCAGGAGGTTGTACTAGAAGACCTCCAAGGTCCCTTCTAACTATATTATTCTATGTTCTAACTATTGAACAGGCACACTTCCAAAACAGCAAAAGCAGTAAATAAATAGTAAGCACAATTGACTTTCAGTGTTCACAATAAATTTTAATGAAAGAATCTAATGATGGGATGGGATATGTTAAATTTATATACAATGCTATATTTAGCAGACTTTGAATTCTGCTCGTATGCTGGGAAAGCTTGACTCTGACCTCACAATGCAGGAGAAACCTGTGTGTGAGCTGAAAATATCAGCCACCAATTAGTTTACCGGAAGGAACAATTCTGTTGGATGTTTAAAAGAGATATTTGAACTGACAAGTAACTGGGTTAAAGTAATATTTATTTATTTTAGGCAGGGAAATAATGTACTAGGGGGATTTTAAAGAATACACATACATAGACACACACACACACCAGAGGTGGGTTCCTCCCGGTTCGGACCGGTTTGCCCGAACCGGTAGTGACCCGCTGGTGCCGGTCCGTGGACACTGCCATCTTTTTTTTGAATTTTTTTGAATTTTTTTGGGGGGGGGGGAAATTTTCCGGTTTTTTTTTTTCTTCTGCGCATGTGCAGAAGCCAAGTTTCCGGCACTGCGTATGCGTCGCCATCTTGTTTTTGGCTTTTTTTGGGGGGGGATTTTTTTTATTTTTTTGCACTGTGCATGCGTGCGCGCGTGAAGCACGCGCGCGCCCAAGAGGTGCAGCCACGCGGTGCGGGAGAAAGTGAACCAGCAGCGAGGTAAGTTAGAACCCACCCCTGACACACACACATGTGTACTTCTGAAAGTTTACTCATAATTACTTCTGATTGGGGGTAAATAACTTTTAGTTACATTTTTAAAAAAGAAGTTATATCATGACAAGTAATGGGGAGAAAGTGGAACTGCTTAATTCATTCTTTGTATTTTTGTTCACACAAAAAGAAAAAAAACCAGTCCAACCTATCAAAAGCAGCACCATAGAAGACAGACTAAGAATGCAAGTTAAAATACGCAAGTCAAAATACCGTATTTTTTGGAGGATAAGATGCACTACCCCCCAAAAAGTGGGTGGAAATGTCTGTGCGTCTTATACAGCAAATGTTGCCAAAGCCCCGCCACCTGCCAACCCCCACCCTTTGGCCGTTTTCAGCCTCCTCGCGTCACGTTTTCGGCCTCCGTGCATTGTGTTTTTGGCCTCCGCACACCCTGTTTTAGACCCGTTCCAGGCTGTGGGAATCACCACAGCACATCCCTGCCAATCCCTGCAACCTGGAACTGGCCAAAAACGCAACGCACAGAGGCCAAAAACGGGGTGTGCGGATGCTGAAAGCGCGACACGCGGCCAAAAACGTGATGTGCAGAGGCGGCGATTGGCAGCGATGTGCTGTGGCGATCCCGGCAGCCTGGAACAGGTCTAAAATGGAGTGTGCAGAGGCCGAAAACGCGACACATGGAGGCCAAAAATGCGACACAGGGAGGCGGCGATGGGCTGTGGCAATCCCCGCAGCCTGGAACAGCTGATTGGCGGTATTCCGGGAGGCTGATCCAACCGCCAATCAGCTACTCATGCTGAATGAGCAGGCTGCGATAACATGCTGAAGCTGACCAGGCTGTTTGCTGTTTGCTGCAAGGACGCTAGCCAGATGAATACTGATGGATGCTGGTAGGCAGAGGCAGAATTTTTTTTCTTGTTTTCCTCCCCAAAAACTAATGTGCGTCTTATACTCTGGAGCATCTTATACTCCGAAAAATACGGTATGCAAGAAAACAGTAAGAGAATACCTATCCACTCTAGATGAGCTCAAATCACTAGGACCAGATGGATTACATTCCAGGGTTCTGAAGGAGATGGCAGATGTGATCTCAGAAGCACTGTACAAAATCTTTCCAAGCTCCTGGTACACCAGGGAAATGCCAGAGAACTGGGAAAGAGCTGATGTGGTTCCAATCTACAAAAGACGGGGGGGGGGGGAGGGGATCCAGGAAACTACAGAACAATCAGCCTGACATCAATATCTAGGAAAATCTTGGAAAAAATAATCAAGCAGTGCATTTGTGAGCACTTAGAAGCAAGCAAGATTATTACTAGAAGCCAGCATGGGTTTGTCAAAAACAAATCAATCCAGACAAACCCTATTGTCTTTCAATAAAGAAGAATATTTGTAGCTCAGTGTTGATACTGTCTGAACTTGTGTGCTTGCTTGCAGACATTTCATTACCCAAACTAGGTAACATCATCACTGCTTACCTAGTTTGGGTAATAAAATGTCTGTAAGAAAACACACAAGCTCAGAGAGCATCAAGGACTCCTACTGCCTTCTTTGACAAATTGACTACATCAGTGGATACCTTACTTAAACTTCAGTAAGGCATTTGACAAAATAGACAACAGCCTATTTCATGGTAAGAACAATGTGGGATAGAACCCATCATCACCAATGGTGGTTGACTAACCATACTTAATATGAGGTCCTTAGTAGAACTACATCTACATGGAGGGAAGCACATAGTGGGGTACCTCAAGGTTCCGTCTTAGCCCCTATACTCTTCAATATCATCATAAATGATGTAGATGAGAAGATAGAAGAGAAACTCATCAAATTTGCAAAGGATACCAAGCTGGGGGGAATAGTTTACACTTTAGAAGATACACTCAGGATTCAGAAGGATCTTGACAGACTTCAACACTGGGCTCTATCCAACAAAATGCAATTCAGTGGTAAGAAAAATAAGGTCCTACAAATAGGCAACAAAAACCAAATGCACAGATATAGAATAGGTGGTACCTGGATCAACATTAGTAACTATGAGTGGGATCTAGGTGTCCTAGTAGACTACCATTTAAGTATGAGCTAGCAGTGTGCCGCAGCTGCCAAAAAAGCCAATACAGTCCTAGGTTGCATCAGCAGAAGGATAGCATCAAGAACATGTGAATATTGCATCCAGTTCTGGTCAGCAAAATACAAAATACATGTTGAGATCCTAGAAAGAATGCAGAGAAGAGCAACAAAGATGATACAGTATTTGGAGATTAAATCATGAGATGAACGATTGAAGAAACTAGATATGTCTACTCTAATGAGAAGGACTAGGGCAATATGGTAGCAGTGTTCTAGTACTTAAGAGGATGTCACAGAGAACAGTGGGTCAACTTATTCTCCAAAGCACCTGAGGGCAGGAGAGGAAGTAACAGGTGGAAGATCATTAAAGAGAGAACCAACCTAGAATTTAGGAGAAACTTCCTGACCCTAACACTAATCCTAACCTTTTGTGATCTTCTGACAAGCAAAGTTAATAGGAAGTCAAATTCACTTAATAACCATTAATGACAGCAGTTATTCACTTAACAACTGTGACAAGAAAGGTCGTAAAATGAGGCAAAACTCACAAATGTCTTGTTTAGCAAAGGAAATGGGCTCAGTTGTGGTCGTAAGTCGAGAATTATTACCTGTATTTAATGTTAGTACTATTTGGGCATTTGCCTAAGTTTTGTTTGTTTTGTTTCTATGGATTCGATACAATGGACGCAGAAACAGGATTCTATATATTTGTGTGAAAAGAGGCAAGGAGAAGTGTACCTTCCTTTGTGTATTGAGTTGTCTAAATATAGAAGATCAGCACTTTCACATTCCAGTCAGGACAGGATATGGTTTCTAGATGTACTAAAACATTGTTGGAATGTTGCTGGGTGAATTTTGCTCAAGCCTTGGATCAAAAAAACAAGTAAAGCAGATTAATCTATGAATTAATCAATGTCATTTAAATAGAATGCACTGGATTATTAAATTAATAATAGTATAACTGTACTACTTGCAATTATATTTACAAAGATGGCAACATATGTTTTATTTGATCGCATTTTTTAAAAAAAAATTCCGCTAGTAAGTTGTTTCTTAAATCTCTCCAGCAGTGTGCAAGATAATCTCAACATAATTTTATGAGTCTCATGGGCAACTATAAAGAAGGAACTATGATCTTTATACAGTATGTCAACTGTAAAGGAATGAGAAACTCAAATGCCCTCAGGAAGGAATGTAAAGTATTGAGGGTACAAAGGTTGCCTACCTTTCTGTCAGAAATCAAAGAAAGATACAAACACAAACTTTTCTCACGAATGAAGGCAAACATAGAGTTTTCTGTTTAAATGGTGCCTGGAAAGCATGAAGCAAGTAAGAGCACAATCTTAACAGCTACACAGAGTGACAAAGTTCAACTGAAGATAAAAGTCATATTTCTACTTCTCTGCCAAAGAATGGCACTTACTAACAATGAATAAACAAAGTAGAAAATAAATGACTAAAAATAATTTTAAAGCACCATTAAAAACCAGTGACTAAAGCAGCACCCACCCACCCAAACTCGTCAGCAAACTCAACATGCTTGCCAAAAGCCTATCTGAATAAAATATTACTCCTCTTGGCAGAAGATAAGAGTTCACCTGGAATCTAGAAATCAGCCACCAACAAAATATCCTTTTGCAGTGCCACTGAACATGGTCCAGTAAAGAAGAAAAGAGTCTCTAGAATAGCTCTTAAACCCCAGACTGGTTATAAAGGAGAAGGTATTTTAAATAACCACAGGCTCTCATTAGCTAGGAGTTTAACATTGTTTCAAAATTTTAAATTATGCACATAGAAAAGTAGCATATAAAGCACAGATAGTTGTATTTTTACATCTGTGCAACTCTTAGAATTAAACCCACAAGTTTTATTATTGGAAATAGAGATGTGGAAGTACTTTGTTGGTGCTAACTGAATCAGCTTAATAGCTTTGCACCCAAATATTGCTTGGGTTACATACTTTCTGAATTTTGTGTTGTAGTTTTTGACGTTGAAGAAAATTCAAGAGTTTTAATGCAGATTATCATGGCTCAAGCAACTCAATTCATCAATGTTGTTTTGGCCTAATATACAGCAGCATAGACGAATAAGATATAATATCTAAATATGGCCACTGAATAAATGTAGTTTTTTTCATATGTATGAGTGAATATAATTTTAATAAACTAATATGGAGAGAGAAAAGTCACATAGCTGGATGTTTTAAAATTATTTTAAGAAGAATGGAATTAAGTTTATAAGTAAGCTTTACGAGGGATGAGTTTGGCATGCTTCTAATGTTCTAACATTTTTTTTCAAATGTCATCCCATTCTGATAAAACCATGAAAGTTAGTCTCTTATTTATTCTCTCTCTCTCTCTCTCTCTCTCTCTCTCTCTCTCTCTCTCTCTCT
Source organism: Thermophis baileyi (assembly GCA_003457575.1). Taxonomy (NCBI): domain Eukaryota; kingdom Metazoa; phylum Chordata; class Lepidosauria; order Squamata; family Dipsadidae; genus Thermophis; species Thermophis baileyi. The sequence continues at coordinate 1,302,772 of QLTV01003783.1, forward strand.
CTCTCTCTCTCTCTCTCTCTCTCTCTCTCTCTCTCTCACACACACACACACACACACACACACCCTTGCTACATAATGGGAGGATGGAAAAAAGATTTCCCAAATAGATCTTGAGAATTAGGAATTATTGGCATGAGTGAGGTCAAGATCAACATACAGTCAATTCCTGAAAATTTAGAAATAATTTATTTGCTAAACTTTTGTAATCTGAGATAGATGTTCCTCATTTAAATAACAAAATTGCTTGCTCCATTTAATAAAGGACTATTTTTGTTTAGGTTATACCTCATTCACAGGATTGTAATTGACTTTAGGAAAAATATATTTTTCTAAACGGAGTATTTATTTTTATCCCACCTTTATTATTTTTATAAATAACTCAAGGTGGTGAAAATACCTAATATTCCTTCCTTCTATTTTCCTGACAGCAAGAGTCCTGTGAGGTTGATTGGGTGACTGTCCCAAGGTCACTCAGACAGCTTTCATGCTAAAGTGGGATTAGAACTCAAAACCCACATACTCCTGATTTCTAGCCTAGTGTCTTAACCACTGGGACAAACTGACTCTCAAATATTAAATGAAGTAAAGAAATATTCATGTTTCTCTGATACAGGCTCCAAATCCAAACTACAGTTAGTTAGGTAAATTGGATTTGTAAGTTCCCCTGCCTCATTGACCATCACTGAATACCCACTAACCTGGCCAATGATGAACTATTTAAAGAGGTAGTCATAAGCTGAAGGATGAGATGGCTTAATCAGTGGGAGGGAAGAGATTTGATGCTTTTCAGGAAATAAGAATTATTTGGTTTTGGCTTGAAAAGAAGTTGAACCACTTCACGGTTTAGAGGAAAGTAGTTACTTTTTTTTTTTAGTTGAAGTTAAATTAAATCACAGTTGGCTCATTCCTCTGTAGGATCAGCATTTATGGAACAAAAATAACACCCATCTACCAAAAGTTCACTGATCACCCAACCAGCTTTGTATGAAATCAAATCAATACCAAATTGAAAACCAATTGGGAATTGGCTATATGTTTAATTTATTGTTTAGGAGAATGAGCAGAATGGAGGTATGATTAACTAGATTTGACTAATTATCTGCTGCTGGAAATTGCTTGAAACTGATGAATGAAATATTGTTTTCCGAACTGAAAGTTTGTTATATTATTCAGTTGGGTGACTTGGGCCAATCTCTCTTTCAACCCAATCCACCTCATAGGTTTGTTGTTGTGGGGAAAACAGGAGGAGGAAAGTCAGGGAATATGTTCGCCACCTTGAGTTATTTGTAAAAAATAATATAGGTGGGATATAAGTAAAATAAATAAATAAGTAAACTTATTTGAATTCATATAGAGATATTTTCATTGCCAGCCAGAGTTAACATAATTTAGAAATCTTATATTTTACATGTCTGTTTGTGTCTTGAAGTTTAAATCCAACCCAGTAGTCATTGCTAGTGTCAACTCTGGAGCCATCTTTGAGCATCTTCAGGGTTGCCACAGCGAGGCTGGCTGGAGCTGTGGGAAAGGGAAGGGGGAGTAGAGATAACTGAGGGGAATATGTAGCCAAAATAACTTTCTTTCTTCTGTGAACCAAGGACACTCTCACCAGCACCTGGTGGGGCGTGGATGGGAGGCATCTGGGATGGGGAGAGAAACCTGATTGGGGCATGTGATGGTTGTGTGTAATGTGGGGAAGAACTTTGGATTTGAACTGGGTGGGGAAAACCCGGGAGACATCAGATTCGGGTTTTCACCAGCTGTGCCAATATGACATGCCTAATAAATCTATACTTTGAGGAACCCTGCCTTGGAGTTTTGATTTGATATGGGCTGTTACTTGGAACCTTGACAGTCCAAATGTCCACTTAATATACTTTGGTTGTCTAGCCAACTGAAGCAGCAGTTCACATGCTTTAGCAGAGTTTTCAGAACTGCACTAATTACTGTTCGAGTACTTGGCCTAGTCCGTTAGTTTAGAGTGTAATAAACTGAAATTTATGACTACTCTTATCAACACGGTTGATGCGCATGCGCAGAGGGTTCTTTTGCCAGCTGCGGCGACCAGAGAATCGGTTCGGGGGCGTGGACAGCCAGCCATCGCTGCCAGTTCGGCGAGCAGATGCAAATTTCCGCCACCGGTACAGGAGAACCGGTCTGAACCAGCAGCAACCCACCACTGATCTAGCTCTAAAAAGCAAGACTTCCATAGACTTTCAAAGGCTCTTAGTAAATTATACACAGGAACATTCTGATGCAAACCATCAGAGGCTCACAAAGGACAGATTGAGCCAAAGAAGGCATAGAGAAGAGTGAAAAGGAGTGTTGTCTCAAAATGAAGGGAAAAGATAAAGCAAGAATGGGGCAAGGATGAAGCCCCACAAATACCTATCTTTTCATCTTACTCTATTGACAAATTAGATTTTCTGACTAATCTTGGGATATTGTAAGATGTTGATGCCGATAACCTATTTTTATAATTATGAACTCTATCAGAGAATATATTTTATGTTGTACTACTTCAATTACCAAACTTTCTACCCAGAAATATGCATTCAGACTACTCTTCTCAGTGGGAAGAGGGTGCTCAGTCCTCCAGGATGGGCCTTTTAATGAAAAGATTAAACTCCTCAAACCCAAGTACTCTATGTCAGGCACGTTGTATCATGTCTAGTTTGGCCCTCAGTTCCTGTTGCTCCTAGGTAGGCCCAGCAAGAGTGATAAGGGATTTCAATGATGCAAGAAGGGCTTCAAATCTGTTAGGGGGGAAAAAAAGGGTGGGGCAGGATATAATGTACCCATATAAGGCATTGCAACCATTGCTAAAGTAAGAAACATTACTCCTTCCAACTGAGCAAGCATATCACTCTTCCCAATCCAATCCAATCCAATCCAATCTTGGAAATAAAATATCTGAAGTAGATTTTATTTGCCTTTTATCTGATTTTTCATGCTTAAGGACTAGAACTCACAGTCTCCTTGTTCCTAGGCCAGCACTTAATCATTAGATGGCTCTTGATGGTATTTTAATTCTGTGCCCAGGGCAGAACCTACTAATTGGATGATCAGATTCACAAATTGAATCTTGAATGGATCATTGCTGAAACCCCATTTTGGCACCAAGTCAGTTAATAGGCACTTGACTGCTGCATTGGCATCTGCCATTCTACCCACCAGCAGGATAAATTACCAAAAACAGAAATGGAACCATTTTTGTTATTGGAAGAGAGGTTGGCAAAATATAGTTAAAATAAAAATGGCCAGATCGAGCTGGGGACTATAGAGAAAACGTTCAGAAAGAAAATCCTTAATATGTGCCTATGACAGCTAAGCTGTCAAATGCTGCCCACTGCTCAACTTTCAAGCCCTTCTCCCTTTTCTTTCCCAATCACATGGACAACAGTATTATTAAGATTTTGGAAGGAATACCAGAAACCACGTTTTACATGTTTTCTCTCTTTATTCTCTCCTTGTCACAAGGCTGCATACTTGGGACTTCAGATATCCAGAGTCCATGTCCTGAGGCTTGTGGCTAGGTAACAATAAAAGATTAAAAAAAAAATCCATGGAGAATGCCCTTTGTGCTTGGTCTGCTGGCTGTCAGATTAGGAAGCTGCTGTGCTGTGTGGATGTCCAATGATGTTTATTCCCCTCTTGTTTCTTTACCTTAGAGCAGCGGTTCTCAACCTGTGGGTCGCAACCCCTTTGGGGGTCGAACGACCCTTTCACAGGGGTTGCCTGCCATGCCCCCTTTGTCACCTCATCATGCGTGGGGAGGGGGTGGGGGTCGCGGTGGCGGGGCAGGGGTCGCGGCATTAGGAAGGTTGAGAACCACTGCCTTAGAGGATGCTGATGAGTGGCCATGCATTTTTAGTATGAGAGACAAATCCACTCAATTGCATTTCTTAACAATTCAACTTTTTTCCCCTAGAGCAAAATTCTAACTTTACCTTATTGCTTGTTTCATTCCTCCTCTCTTTTACCAGGCAAAAGGTTACTCTGAAATGCCTTGATTTCTGCCAGAGCTTTGCTTTGAAGAACCTATATATAATGAATGCATGCCTCCTCACTATAAATGAGTTGTGGGCTGTTTGACTGATCCATTTTTTTCTTCTCTGCAATCATTTATACAATCATTTATACAAAAAATATCCATAGAGATTGGGTGAAACCAGGCTTAATAGCAGTAACTGTGAGAGGGATCTTGGAGTCTTAGTGGACAATGAGCTAAATATGAGCCAGCAGTGTGCAGTGGCAGCCAAAAAAGCCAATACAATCCTAAAATGCATTCATGGAGGGATACAATCTAATGGCTAGACTAGTGAAGAGAAGGACCAGGGGAGACATGATAGCAGTGTTCCAATATTTGAGGGGCTGCCACAGAGAGGAAGGGGTCAAGCTATTTTCCAAGGCACCTGAAGGCCAGACAATAATGGATGGAAACTGACCAAGGAGAGATTCAACCTAGAAATAAGGAGAAATTTTCTGACAGTGAGAACAATCAACCAATGGAACAGCTTGACTTCATATGTTGTGGGAGCTTCATCACTGGAGGCTTTCAGGAAGAGATTGGTCTGTCATTTGTCAGAAATGGTGTAGGGTCTCCTGCTTGGGCAGGGGGTTGGACTAGATGACCTACAAGGTCCCTTCCAACTCTGTTAATCTAATCTAAAAAGTTTCAATGATTCTGCATTCTTGAGTTGGAAAAGTACTTAGTATACACACATGAAAGCTGAGTATTCTGTATGCTGTGCAGGTAGTCCTCAACTTACAACAGTTAATTTCATGACTGATCGAAGTTACAATGGTACAGAAAAAATGACTTATGACCATTTACCACACTTACGGCCGTAGCAGCATCCTGATGGGCACATGATCAAAATTCAGACACTTGGCAACTGATTCATATTTATGACAGTTACAGTGTCCCAGGGTTCACCTTTTGCGACCTTCTGACAAGCAAAGAAAATGGAGAAGCCAAATTCACTTAACAACCATGTTACTAACTTAACAACTGCAGCTGTTACCACTCTGCCAATCAGAGTAGAAAAAACTCTACTACAAGATCAAAACCTCATAAGCTATAAGATCTTTCAGCAGCATACTCTGCAAAAGTAATTTAAGGTGGATGAGAAGAATTCAATGAGCCACTCATCTGTAAAACACTGATGTCAACAAATATTCATGTTTCTTTGGTAATTAGTCATTCTATATCCATTAGCTAATTAAACACAAGAGCTTCATGGTGGTGTTTCTTCATAATAAACTATGTGGGAAGATGTGATACAGTATGAGTGAAATGGCATTCTAGCCAACAAAAATTATTCTGCATATATAAGTTCCAAAGGTGTTTTTTCAAGAGGCAACTGGACTCATCCAAGAAGTGAAACATCTTCAAAGAAAAACCAGAAAGTCCAGTTGCCTCTTGAAAAAGCACCTTTGGGACAACCATGACCTGGATGACTGAGAATCTCCATAGACATTTGCACATATAAGGTATTGGCAAGCATATCACATTGATTTCAGACTGTAATCACAAGAAAATGGAAGAAACATTTTCTGAAAATGAAGAAAACTGTAATGGAAGAAATATCATTTTGAACCTAGGTGATTTCCCAACTTGCCTAAATTGAGTTTTCTAGAATCACACAACTATTGTTGTACCAAATTAACAGCAATGAAAATATGAAATGACATACAGTACAACCTAATGAGAAAAAGATAGAGTTAGATAGATAGATAGATAGATAGATAGATAGATGGATGGATGGATGGATGGATGGATGGATGGATGGATGGATGGATGGATGGATGGATGGAGAGGGAGAGGGAGAGGGAGAGGGAGAGGGAGAGGGAGAGAGGGAGAGAGAGGGGGGGGGAAGTCACATGATCAAAATTCAGATGCTTTATTTCCTTTTTGCACACTCCCAATGCAGCTGCAGGACAGAGGCAAAGAGAAGATAGATATGGCATTCCTAGATAAGCATGGTCTTTCTAGGATTTTTTTTCACTGGCTACAACCAGGAAGGGACAGTTAATGCTCCAGTAAGGTTTCTCAATCTTGATCACCTTAAGATGTATAGACTTCAAGTCTGGGCAAACATGGGAATCAAATCCTATTGGCTGGGGAGTTCTGTGAGTTGAAGTCCATAAAATTCAAAGTTGCCAAGATTGAGAGTTTTGGCAATAGGGATGATTTATAGAAATGATTTTGTGTTAAAACTACCCTTGTCTAAGTCACTGTTTTCACATAACATACTTAGTTAAGCTATGCAGATCTTAAACCATAATAAAGATTTAATTTATTTAGTTAAGCATATGCTGTAAGAATGAGTCAAAGGCTTTACATAGACTTTTGTAAAGCCTTTGACTCAGTGGTACACAACAAACTACTTCTAAAACTAAAATCTTATGGCATTTCTGGCCCCCTACACAAATGGATAACTGCATTCCTGTCAAACAGACAAGTGGTCAAAATAGGAACAGCTCTATCAAACCCTGTACCTGTTAACAGCGGTGTTCCCCAAGGCAGCGTTTTAGGACCTACTCTCTTTATTCTTTACATAAATGACATTTGTGATAATATACAAAGTAACTGCGTCCTCTTCGCAGATGATGTAAAACTATTCAACACCACCGACAATACTACAACCCTTCAAAAAGACCTTGACTATGTATCTGAATGGTCAAGCAAGTGGCAACTTCAAATCTCAATCAACAAATGCTCAGTTTTACACATTGGCAAAAATAATCAGAACACAAAATACAAACTATATGATCATGACCTTGTTGATGATCCTTACTCAGTAAAGGACCTTGGGGTACTCATCTCTAATGATCTAAATGCCAGAGCCCACTGTAACAACATCGCCAAAAAAGCATTAAGAGTTGTTAACCTAATCTTGCGTAGC
>QLTV01003783.1:1310049-1347757 GCA_003457575.1 Thermophis baileyi
ACTTAAAAGCATAAGGAAAACAAAATAGGAAAGGTGAAAAAAGATAATGTAACTGTATAAAAAGGTTAGTGAGGAATGAAAAGAAAAAAATGGCAAAATTAACTACTTTGATTAGAGATAATGGATTAGACAGCTATATAAGAGACTGGAAACCGTTGGTGGACTTTCTACATGTTAAATATAATAACAGAATAATAACAGATAGATTTGAAGATTAGTGTAATGTTTAGCTCAACCTGTTGACTTCTCTCAAAGGTCTCAGATTCTTTCTCTCCCGCGAAAACCTCAAAAAACATATATATATATATATATATATACACAATCATGTTTATACTTTGTCTATACTTTGCTTGTAATCATATATGCTTGACAATTAAATTAAATTAAATTAAATGAGGCTACTAGGTATCATCATTCCTAGTACTGCTGATGTTGATTCTACTGGCTAAACAGTCACCTCGTGTTACATTCTGTTCATTATAGCCCAGATTTTTATTTAAAGTCCTGACTTAGCCAGGAAAAGCCCAGCACATCAATAAGTATCTAGCACTATTTGCTGATGAAATTGTGATAATGAATGACTTAGTTAGGGCTGAGGAAATATATAAATAGCTGATAGATTACACAGTTATCAGTTGCACAAATCTGGATCAAATATCAGCCACTGTTTAGAACCAGGCAAGTATCCTTTTAATGATGTTATGAATCACCTGCCCATAAACCTAAAGGTTGTTTAATCCATTATTGGGTATTGCACATTTGGATTGCTAAAATATGTATGACCGCTAGAGGGCAGCAAAAGGATACACTAAGTCCTTGTTGTAGAGCCAGTCCCTCTAGTGGTTAAGGTGCCAGGCCAGAAACTATGAGATCATGAGTTCTAGTGCCACTAGCCACAAAGTCAGTTGGGTGACTTTGGTCTAGTCATTCTTCATTCTCTTTCTGCCCTAGGAAGGAGGCAAGTGCAAACCGCATACGAAATCTTGCCAAGAAAACTGCAAGACCTTGTCACCAGGAGTACAAACAAATAAAACCTGACTTGAAGAAACCAAAACTAACAGTTATTTGCTTCCCTCTAGTGGCCATCAAGTAGGATGTCTCAAAGGTGCTTTTTCAAAAGGCAACTGGACTGCCCCACCCCCCAATCAAGTAGGATGATGTGTTAACTCATTTCTCCCCAGCATGTCCCCAGCAAAACCAGCTTTAAAATTGTATATGTGTCTTGGCATCACCAATACCACATTTGGTATCTCTTAATGATCTCATTTTTCTATATCGCATAGAGAATCCTCTGAAACCTTGCTCCGCAAATCTACCAACATTAGAGACACCGTATCTGGGTTGCTAATATAAGAATAACCATTAGGTGAGGTTTTGTGTACCTCTTTGCTGCTATTTACTCATTATCTGGATCTTTTCAGCCCAGATCTGATATCGCTATTTAATTACAACATTTCTTCACAGCTTTCCATATATAGATTCTGCATAAGACATTTAACAGGACAATTGCTTATCTTATATATATTATCTTAGATATCTTATATATGGAATATATATATATTCCATTTTCTTTTGTCAATAATTCTCAGACATCTACAGCGCATATCTAATAATACTTAAAATCAAGATTAATTGATAATCATAGGTCGTGTGACTTTTTTATTGGATCTTCTTTCACTTCTGGAACCAATCTGTTCCCCCTCAACCCTGATTTTTTTTAATTAAATGAGATTACTTACCAAAGGTCCTTAATAGGTGGATATAAGATTTTATTGTAAATACAGCTTTATAGATCTGTTACTATTGTAAGAACCTACATGCTATTTTATGAAAGTGAATCAAAGGGATTTTGAAATTTAACAAATTTAATCAATTATATTAAGCTTTTCTATCACTTGATAGATTTGATTTGAATCAACAGTATTGATATATAGAAAAATAAGTACTGATATAATTTCTTTGTATTACAGTAACACATCAAATAATTGAGAAAAATTATTCCAATTTATTAATTTTCCAAACGTAAGTTAGTTACCTAAATTAATCTTTAAGTTAAACCACAAATATTTGGATCCTTAATCATTTTTTAAAATAAAAGGAGGGCAAATCTACCTTCTAGTAAAACATGTATTAAAATTCCCAGAGCCATACCAAGAACAAAGTCATATATTACATCCTAACTTTTTCTGTTTTGGCCATTTGTATCACTAAGATGTCAATACTTACCAATGAAAAAGAACTGCTCATTTTACACTAGTCTTGACATTTCAGTATAACTATACCAATTTTTAAAAAAGAAATCTATTATCTTGCAATATGGTCAGATGTTTAAAAAATTTCCTCTTAACTCTGGGTATAGTTGTACCTCTAAGGACACAGTTCTAAGAATGAAAGTTGATCTATGAAAACAGTGGCATTGCAAACCAAATGTGAATGGTTTAGTTAGAAATACATGAAGAATGAGAAGTCTGTGTTTAAGGATCTCATGGAAATATGAAATTAAAGAGAAAATGCAATGAGATAATTATTATAAAAGTCCCATATTAATAAAGTCTCTTTAGCTATGGATTATGGCAAAGAATTCAGCAGGAGACAAATTTATATAAATAAGTCATTTTTATATAAATAAGTCATATAATGTATTAGAACCATGTTTGTAATTCGTATTGCTACTACATATTTAAACTTCCTAGAAGCTAAGCAGGATTAGCACAGAGAAGTTGGGTGTGGACTATTTGGGAATTCCAAAGACAGCCTACAAAAAAAATAAGTGGAAAAAACCACTTCCATAACAATGTCAAGAAAATTATAGCAGGCAACCAGGAGTCGGGTTCGGTCCGAGTGTGCCTTTCCCTCTTACATGCCTCCTGGTTTTAGCCTGTTGTAGTGAGACAACTTCATCCATGATAGCTGAAATACCATTATTGATTTCTTCCATATGGGAAAGTTTCTCTCCTCTAAGGAACAATGTTAGTTAAACTGTGGAAATATGCTTCGAAGTCCAAATACTTTATATCTAAAAAATAACTTCATTCTTATTTTAAAACAAGTTCAAGACTGCAATATTACAGGACTACAATATTATTGCATGAAATTATCATATCCCAAACTCGGAATTTATAATTTGGCATATTGTCTATCGTTATTTACAGATTTTTTTTTCAATATTCCAAGTCTGTCTAATGATAAATAAGCTTTACTAAGAGCCTCCATCTCAACTCTTAAAAATTCTAATGACTCATATTCTATTTACTTATTTATTTATTAAATTTATCTGCCATTATCTTGCCGTGGGGCTACTCTAGGCAGCTTACAATAATAAAAAGAAAGAAAAATGAAAAGCATGTAAACAGCAGTAAAATAATAGAACAATAAAGTAAACAATGACAAACACAATGAGAATAAATACATCAATGTGATAACTAAGAAAAGGGAGAGGATTTTAAACACGTTTGTTTATATTTTTATATGAAGAAAACCAATGTAGCTCTATTCTGGCAACTGAATAAAAAAGTGTAGCTAAGTGGCTAGTTGGGTTCCTAATAACATATGATCAACATGCTTTATTTGCAAAAATCACAGGTTATCTTATCTAAATATTCATTCTGACTGTAACACTAATCAAACCTTATTGTACCTCTTTGGTAGAATCTCATTTGCTCTGCTAAGGGAATTATGCTTCAAGTGAGTTAAGTAGAGTTAACTTACTTGGTCAATGTCTAGTTCTCAGCTGTAAAAAAATCAACTCGAGGTAGATGAAAACTGCTTGGAAACACAATCATTTCCTTTGGATAACATTTTCCTTTTTATATAAATATACATCTGAGAATTAGATCAAAAGCATCTTAAAATTTGTACACAATTTATTTAATTTTTTGCAATTGTGAACATATTATATTTATCAACAAAACCCATGTTTCCAGAGATAAACTCCTGATTCATGTCTGTTAAGCATCTATCACAGTCCTTAGCATTCATTTGAGTGTCCCCACACCCATGTGTATAATGGATTGTGAGCCCTTTATTATTGTCTGCTGGAGTTGCATTATACTGTATATCTGAAACTCAGACCCAGGTTTTGGTTTCACTTCAAATCCAGTTGATAATATACCTTTGAAAAACAGCACAACTCCAACAGGAACCAAACATTTAGACAGGGATTATGCATAGAAGTTACATCAATTCAAACCTTAAATCAGTCAAATCAGTTCATTGCAAGTATACATTTTTGTAACAGATTTGGAAATAAATCTTTTCTTAATAATCTAACATAATTAAACACATTTTAATAAATAAATTTGTAACAAAAATAAATGTTTATATAACTATAGAATTACTTCAATTTATACATTTTAGTAAATCAATTTCTTTGCAGCAATTAAGGTATTCTTCAGGAGCATGGCAACTGTCATTGGTCCTACCCCTCCTGGGACAGGGGTGATAAAACTAGATTTCTTCTTTACTTCTGATATTTAAAAAAAAAGAGAGAGGAAAAACTGTGTAAAAACATGTATTAAAATATGTGTATATTCAAATGCAATCCACCCCCAACAATGGACAACAATATTTTCATAGGTTGTTTTTGGGGAGCATTTAGAGCTAGCTGAATAGCAGGATATTTTTTTTAAAGACACATAAATCCAAAACACTGCTTTTCTAGTTCCAGCATGGTTCTTGTTACAAAGAGTCTCAAATAAAATAGGAATTAATAGAAACCAGTTGAAATTATATTAAACTATAAGTCAACTCAAGCTTGATTCAGACACATCAGTGTTCCTTTATCAGAATGCGAGGGTTTCTCCCACTTGCTGAATACTTGTTTATTAATCCCTGGATTAATGCACGCAGGTTTACATTCATATCACCACGTATAATCTGTTTTCACTAGCATCCACAGGAGGCGTCAAACAAGCAACATGGTGATTCCCAGCATCATAAGTCCAACCGGTTTTGTATAAAAAAAGGGCCAGAGCTCCATTATAACATCACAATCACCATCTTGTCGATTTTAACATCCCCTATGGATGCCATTGCCTCTTTCTATTTATTCATTTGTTATTCGTATGCCCAGGAATTGGTTCAATTCTTTTTTTAACCACAGATTTATAATATCTGAAATAAATTACAGCTCCTGTTTCTTCATTGACACTGGAAACAATATATTATTTGCTGAGTTTCCTGAAACCAAAGCTATAATTACTTATTACAAAAATGGCAGAAAATGAGGAATTTTCATTAAATTTCAAAACATTGCTCCAATCCAAATGAAAAAAAAAAATCAAATCAACAAATGCAGTAGTGTTGATGAAGTATAGGGTAAAAATACAGCCATTGCCATTTTCATTAGGCACCAACAGAATTGATGGAATGACACAATTTTTTTTAAAATAGTTTCTATCACTTGAGTTATTCTTCCTTCAATAAACATAGTCGCCCCACCACCCAAACTTCTGGATCCTTAAACAACAGCTCTCATGGCTTCCTTAACTACATTCATAAGGTGGGGGTGGGGAACTCAGAGCAATAATGAAGGGAAAAGGCTCACAAGAGGTTGGAAGATCTCCAATCTGTAATTCTAATTATATCATTAAAAATTGATCTGACAGGTAACATTGTAATTGGGCTCAAATTAGACTGTTATCCAAATTAGACATTTCTCTGACACCAAGGAAGTATGGCCACCCACCACGTTTAGGTACTCAAGCATCTATTTTATATTGTATTATCTTTTTTCTCTAAATACAATTTAGTATGATGCTTCATATTTAATTTCAGAGCATATGTCTCAAGGGTTCTAAGAAACTGTGTTGTTCTATTTAAGAATTTTACCTTGGGGGAATAGTATTATCATTTTGCAACTCCCTCAGAAATTTCAGTACTTTCAACTTCCAAAAGAAATGAAATTCATCCTTAATAAACAGAATCCTCTGCACAAGAAGATCTTCATTCTTAAGTCCTTAAAGATCCAAATTGGATTTATCATTCCAGAAAATTACTCAAAAATAGTCTAATAAGAGCATTATTTTGTTTTTCGAACTAAAGATTTTGCAAACATAAGGCACATTTAACATTCTGTACTAATAACTTCAGGATTATTTTACCCAAATAATAAATTTAATAGAAATGACTTTCAATTATATACTTTATTTTCATAGCTACAAATTTTGAGTATAACCTCTAAATACAGGTAACTTAGTATAGAATGTTTATGTACTATATATGAGAACCATAAGCTATATTATTTATTTATTAAATGTATATGCTGCCCATCTCAGTGATAAAGCTACTCTGGGCACTTAGGACATCATAAAGTTTAAACTCTTGTAATCAACTTACAACAGTTCATTTAGTGACCATTCGAAGTTAGAACAGAACTGAAAAAAGTAACTTATGACCATTTTTCACCCTTATGGTCATTGCAGCATCCCCATGGTCACATGATCAAAATTCAGATGCTTGGCAACTGACTCATATTTATGACGGTTGCAGTGTCCTGGGATCAAAGTCAATGGGGAAGCCAGATTCACTTAACATCTGTGGCAAGAAAGGTTGTAAAATGGAGCAAAACTCACTTAACAAATGTCTCACGTAGCAACAGAAATTTTGGGCTCAACTGTGGTTGTAAGTTGAGGACTACCTGTATATCATTAAATATCAGATTATCTAAGAGAAGTCTGCTAAATTAAGAACTATTAATCTGTGTAATTAAATGTAATTAATGGAGACAATTTATAGAAGCAATGTCTTGATTCCAAAGTAAATTCTAAAATATATGTCCATAAACAGGCAGAGGAACCTTTATGCCCAGGTTGAAGGCTTAGACCAGGGGTGGGGAACTATGGCCCCTTTTATGATTTGTGGACTTCAATTCCCAGAATTCCTGAGCCATCCATGCTGGTTCAGGTATTCTGGGAGTTGAAGTGGCTGGCACCCCCGGTTTAGACTTGCGAAAGATGGGGGAGGGGGCGGAGCTTTCAACTAAATTTTAATTATATACTTAGTGTTAAGCATTTACTTAATTTCTTCCTCTGGAAATAAAGCTCAAGACCAATTGTTTATTTCTTTAATTAAAAAAATATTTTGCATTTCTAAGAACATAGGAATTTGGCTTACCTTCAAAGTCTACATCTCCTACTAACTTTGTCTTTCCAGTGACAGGATCATGAATATGGTTGATACCAACATCAATCACTGCGGCTCCTCTTTTAATCATATCAGAAGTAATTAACTTTGGAATACCTGAAACCATCAATGCAATTAAGTTTACAGAACCAGAGAAAAGTGTTTTTCAGGAAAGACTATATATATTATATATATAATAAATAAATTATATACACACATATGACAATACATTTATGACAATACTTTATATTGCAGTGTGCACAAATAAAGCAAAACAAATTTCAAAAACCATATGAAACAACTATTTTTCACCAATGTATCACTTGTTGGATCATTGTTTCAGCGTTACTGTATTCACTTATCTAACACTTGCACACCTTCCACGATCCTAATTACACTACATCTCTTGTATCCTACATAATCCATGCTACACCCCTATGCAACCTTCCTGATCTGCACGGTACCACTTGTGCACCCTTACACACTTATCTGGACCTGCACAGTGCCTCTCACGCACCCCTCAAACATTCCCCAACTGACATGGTAGCTCTCATGTACCTCCACGTCTTACCAATGAGGAGAGTGTACTGGAGGTCAGGAAAAGCAGTATGTGCGGGTCTCGGGAATGTCCACGGAGTGCAGTGTAGGTCAGGAAGGATTTGCAAGAGATGCAGCATGGGTCAGGAAAGATGTGTGGAGGTGCACGAGAGGTGCGGCACAGATTGGGAAGGGCACACAGAGGTGAAACATGGGTTGGAAACAGTGCATAGGTGGCACAGGCGTTCATAAGAGCAGAGGAGAGGTTGTGTGGTGAGGGAGACTTACCCAACAACTTGCAACCTTCCCTGCCAGCTCCTCCATTGCTGATGCTCTCTGCCAACTTCCCATAAACAAAGACTCCAGAACCTAGATGGTCACAAGATTGAGCAGGTCTCCTGTTTCTGGGAGTAGTCCTTCATTGTGCCAGCAGTAGGAAGCCCCATGGGAAATAAGTTGCTGAAGATGCACAGAAGAGCTCACCTACCATCCTTAAATTCCTCAAGACAAGAAATGGCCACTGTAGCACTCAAAGCTAAGCCCAATTTCTGAATGATGTCCAGCTGAGGCCCCCTTTTAAATTTTCAATCCAAATTTCGAAGAATGGCTTTTCGAGTCTCACAATGTATTTCTAATGCCAGCCTGGGACTAGACACAGGCCTCATCAAAGTAGAGGCTAAAGTGTGGGTGACCATACTCAACTATTGGCTCAGACTATCTATTTTTCCCTTTGGCATTGTCCCATTAACCATGAGGATGATTTTCAGTCTACATTGAAACAGGCAATGGAAAACTAAAACTTGATCCTTAGATTTTTCTCCAGGTCTTCTACTCAGCAGTGAGTATGATCAGGCCAAAGTACTCATTAAACAGCGTCTTACAAACACCGAACACCAATTGGATCTAACCAGATCCGACCTTTATTGCCAGGGAGCCTAAGTATTTTGCCTCCTGTATGACACACTTAACAAAACTCAGAGTAGCTAAACACCAGAAAGCCTTTATTGTGGTGTTCTGCCCCAGCGACGAGCCACCAATAATACGTACACACAAACTGCAAAACACTGTTCTTTTACTAATAAATGTCTCCTAATAACTTCTTAGGAGCAACATAATAGTTTGAAAACAAAATAAAGGCAGAAGAGGTTTTTTCAAATCTCCGCTGGTAAATGTCTAATCTTTAACAGCTGGCTGGAGTCCAAGAGATACTATGAGCAGGTTTGACAGTATTTGGCAAAACTCCCAGAACTTGGAATGCAGGAAACAAGACCCGTACTGGAACAAGAACCGAGCAGACTGGAGTCACAAAAATCAAGAGTAATATTAAACATTGTTTCCTGCAACGAGGCTAAGCGTGGTCAGGGCTTAAATAGTCTAAGGGTGTGGCCACTTAGCTTGCAGCTCTACTCTCGAGGAGACCTTCTCCTGAGTAGCCACTCTTTTCTCCTAGCAGCCCTGTGTGCCCGAGCATTGAGAAGAAGAGGCTCCTCCTCTTCTTCTTCGGCCCTGATGGGCTCCTCAGGAGGTACAGAAGGCCCTGCTTGACTCTCAGCCTCCTCGCTCTCTGACTCGGGTGCCAGATACATGGGCCGATGGTACCTCGCCACAACCGCCTCATCGTCCTCCTTGCTCTCTGACTCGGGCGGCAGGTGCACGGGCCGATGGTACCGTGCCACAACCGCCTCATCATCCTCGGGATCCATGATCACCGGCACGGGACGCTGGCGGGCCACAACATGTGGCACGATGTCAGGGAGTGTTGGAAATGACAATCAGGTGGCCACGGCTGACTGCTGCAATGAACTGGCGCTGAAGCAGCAATAGCACAGCAATAGGGAAGCGGCCACAGCTTTCACGTTTTTCATATCCATGGGTGTAACAGGTCCTGACATTTTGTAGGTTAACCCATTTGAGATACTTTTGTTCCAAATGTGTTGCCCTATGAAGGTTACAGGCAGACAGGTACAACACATTTAGCAATGTATAGATAGTAATAAATCCTCTGCAAAAGCATTCTGCTAAGTCAGCTCTGCCAAGCTGAGATACTTTCTGAACTTTGAAACATAGAAAATTATTTCTATGCTGAATACTTATGGGGGAATTTTATTTATTTCATTTGTAAATTCATCCAATTCAAAGTGAACGCTGGGTGGCAGACAATAACTTTCAGATACAGAAAGTCTGAAATATTCTTGAGAATCTCATCATCTAAGATAGCCCAAAACATGTGAGAAAAAACAGGTTTTAGGAACTTTTTTTTGAATGAAATCAGGATGGTGAGTAGAAGGCAGGAGCAATGACAGAGAAGGGTTTCCTGGGTCTTACTAAAAGATATTTTCAATGGGACCTGGAGCGTGCTAACACTGTCAAATTGAACAAGATAGGCAGATGTCAACTAGGCCCTGGAAGCTTCTCATGGTAGAAATCAGTAATGGGTTGCAAATCCCGTCGCTACCAGTTCACGCGCGTGTGACGCTTCTGCACAGATGCATCCGGGGCGGGTGGGCAGAGCCTCCCGCCACCGCTACCGGTTCGTAGATCCGGGCCGTACTGGTAGCAACCCACCACTGGTAGAAACCTTTTTTTTTAATTATTCATTAATGTGTTGATGCTATAAAATAAGTTTTTGAAATCTCATTTTTATACCACAAGATTTTTGTTAACTGTTTCAAAATGTCTGGACAATACCAAATTTTGAAGAAATTAAGAAATTAAAAAGAGGATTCAAAAAACTATCAAATTACTTCTATGAATTCATCTAAGCTTTACACTAGTTTTTTGTCAAAATAATTTCCGGAACAAAGAACTGTCTAATGCTATCAGAAGTACTACTTCTATATATATTTTTTCTATTTTACAATCACAATTTTTTTTTTAAAAAAAAATCAACCTACAGTTATAAAGAACCAGAAAAATGCTGCATACTCCAAATATTTGTAATTTGCAAAAATGTCATACTATTAATTTCTCACACTAGATAATATAACTGGGTACTGAATATGAAAGAGTAACTGATTAAATAATACTAAGTGAAACAGAATCTAACTGGAGAAAAGTAATGCTGGTTAATTATGGAGAATGGTTAGCTGCATATAGCTGTAATACAGTTGTATGCATCTGAACAGAAAAAAATAGTGGCACCCTGTCCATTTATCACAAATTAAAAAGATTGTTCAAACGTTTTACTGAGATACATTTTGAAAATACTGCATCTAATTAGAAAGACCCAGGTTGGGAGATGGTATACAATATATGCACATATATTGTATACTATTTATATGGAATATAAAGAACCATAAAGAGCATATTAAACAATTTGTATAATTTGATATGCACATTTGTAATTACAAACATTTGTAATAAACAGGGCTCACCTAGGACTGATTAGATTAAGACAATTCCACATATCATGTCTCCCCTGTAGCACCTGACTATTCCTGAAGGCGACTTTAAACAATCCAGTCTGGACTGCAATGGTTTGACAACAGGGCCAGGTTTGGTCTACAAATTCTGACTGGCTTTTCCCCTTCTTTGAGCACTTTCATCTATGTACGAAAGACAAATATCTATGGCTGGCCTCAGAGTGGGTGGATATCCTGGCCCCTGATTAAGGGATTTCCGCACTAGTCCTCATTTTACTTTGCTTTCCCAGATGCACTAGTCCTCACTAGTCCTTCCTCGCTAGTCCTAATTCTTTTAATTTGCTTTCCAGATGTTTTCATACATGCATGCCTTCACAACTCTTTCCCATATTTCATTAATGTCAAAAGTAATGAAACCCCTTTCTTTTGTTCTTTCTTTTCTTCCACTGTTCCATTGTCGCTGTAATTCTGGAAAAATGAAAGCAAGGGGAACAGATTGTTCCTTCATTTTTATGTTCTACCATGGATCCAAGGAAACTTTGCAGCAAGGAAAACGTATGGTTCGTGCTTCATATAATCGAAATGGCATGTATTGAAATTTCATTTCAATGTGCCTAATTGCAATAAAATTTTTAGGGGGAAAAAACAAAAGAAAGGGAAGTTTTGCAGTACTGTGAGAAAGCGATAAGAAAGCAAGGGGAACATGCTTCACCAAGCCTGGATACAAACAAAAAGGGTGCCCACAGAGAGACATAAGTGCTAAATGAAGTTATGAGCTTCTATAAGAGATAGGAAAACACAGAATGGGGCAACTTCATTGGCTTAATGGACCATAACTTTGTTTAAAAAATGGCAGCTGTCAACCACCTGAGCATATTGAAGTCTGGCAGTTCAGTACAGAAGCAGCTGTTATTGGGCTGCTTGGAAACAGCAGGCAGGAGGACCAATTGTGATGGGGCTAGGAGTGGGTGGGAGGATGACTGTATCAGTTTCCATACTCAAGAACTGGAGGATGATCCATACCAGTGACTGGAGCCAGGACAAAGTGTAGATCTGCCCCGAAATTAAAATCTCCCCACTCAGCAATGAAGGTCCCCACTGAGTATGACTAGTTCTCATTTAAATTTTCTTCACAGGATCGTTCTTATGATAAATTTGAGTGGTGAGAGATGAACTCCGTAAGCTATCTGGAGCTCCAGAAAGGAAAATGAGGCCTGAATTCTACAAATAAACACATAAATAAAAATAATCATGTGGGAGAGAACTCTGGAAGTTCTGATCCAACATTACTGGAGAACCGTATGCTGGGAAGGACTCATATGCATCATGATAAAAAGAAGAAGAAAAGGCAAATCCAGAAGAGACTGATACAATACAGTTCTTGATTAAGAGTACATGAAGGAGCCTTCCAAAGACTGAGTGACAGGTACCGTAAGTGAGAACAGAGAGGGATAATAACAGAAATGCTGAATGAGAGTGTTTTCAGGCAAGAAGGAAGCAAACCTAACTTCTATTCTTGAACTGAAAAGAAGAAAGCAATAGCAGTTGTAGAAGAGTGCCACAGAGATTTAAAAAGGCAAATGGTTCTCATCAGACAAATGCCAAAAATTGAGACTAGCAGAACTGAAAACAAAGCCAGATCCCCTTGTTTGATCCCTACTTCAATGGCAATTTAGGCAGGAGAATCAGAGGTCTGTGAAGGAGAAATCAGGAACAGGGAGAAAGGAGGGAGGGGGAATAATTGTAGATTTTGGCATTTGCATTATATTTGCATGCCAAAAATTCACAGATGTAATTACGTGAAACGCAAGTCTGAGGATAATTTTTTCCCCTAGAGATATTGGTGTATCTAGTCTATTACAAACATACTAATTTTGAAATATGCTTCTTTTTCCTTAAAGGTAATAGAAACACAGTATCTTAATCTAAATAAAACTTAGTGATTTAGAAAAACAAAGAAAAATTCCACACAGTCAACAACTGTGACTTGTTTTTATAATCTAGTATGGAAATGGCATATTTGTCCATGCAAGACTATTACTATATGAATGTCAACAAATCAAGCTGGAAATTTAAGACTCGGGGGGGGGGGGCAATATTAATTCTCATGCAACCAACATTAGCTCACTAAGTAATATATTGGGGTGCATGCTGTGCAAGGATTTGTGTTTGGGATGAGGAAATGTGAATGAAGATATCCATGTGTGTGGGTTTATGTTTGTGTGTGTGTGTATATGTACGTATGTATGTGAGTAACCACACACATATATATATGGGATTTTGGGAGGCACAAAACCATGTCTATTTCTGATGTAGTTTATAGGGCTTTTTTTTTTTTCCAAAAGAGTTTTGTCAATTGCCAATTTTAAAAAATTGCCAATTAAAAAAAAATCAAAATAAAAGCAAAAACTAAAGAAGAATAGTAAATTGAGGTTGAAGTTTGGCTGTGAATGCTCCACAGCCATTTTAGATAATATAATTTGCATTAATTGTAATTGCATACTACTATGTCTTTAAAATCTACATTGATTTTCATATTATCTTAGCAAATTTTGTTTTAGCAAAACACATTATATTTTGAATTACAGAAACAGCACAATACTGATGTTTAATTCCATTGAATGACTTTTAAAAACTGATAATGCTCCTCACCTGCAGCAACTATCACAATGTCCGCAAGCTGTGTATGGATCATCAGCTGATCTTTTGGTGTATATCTATGAGTTATTGTCACAGTAGCATCACCTGTCACATATATATATATATAAGTAAAAAAGGCAGTGTAGAGAAAAGACAGAGAAAAGTACAAGCACACATTGGTGGTCTTTGTGAAAAAGTGAATTATCGTTCAGTGCATAAAGATGGAATTTTGTATTTCTAAACAAAAACATTAGTTTTCCCACATTATTTTTAATGCAATATTATTGATAAAAAAAAGTTTTTAGTCTTTTAAATAAGTGCAAAACAAAATATAATCCCACCCCTCCAATCTTAAGAATTCTGGAAAAGAGATAAAAAGAAAAAGGCTATCACTACAAGCTTATCATTTATCAGCAGTGGCAATAGGATATTTATTTATTTACAAAATAAATTTATTCCCAAAGAAAATCTTATTTCTGATTAAGTAAAACTGATTTTAGTACATACACAATAAGGAATGAGGTCTTTTTTTTTTTTAGCTCTTTCCCTTCTCTCCCTGTTAACGTTTCCAATAGAATAATGTAAAATGTTCTTCAACCTACCTCCAGGCCTTTCATGTTCCCCATCAGTATGTAAAAGCATTGAAATGGGCATTCCAACGTTTTTTGATCTTCCAACTACAACAACATTTCTTCCAAATGTTTGTATTCCTTTAAAAAAAAAAACCACGAAAAACATATGGAAGCTTGTGAAATTAAATCTTTCGTTTTCCCATTGAGAAAAGACCTGACTACACATTAATTTCCTTTTTCACCACAGAATTATGATAAGAGTGATAGATTTAGATTTTTACAGTGTTTATTATTACAAAAAGTTTAATATGAGTTTTTGAAGACAATAATTTACAAATAATAACCACAATGGTCAACTGCAATTTTATTTTGTTCGTTGTTAGTATTTTAAATTTACTTTATATAAAAAACAAAATATGATCACTAAGGAGAAGATGGACACCATAACAAAGGACTAAGAAGAATAAGCTGTGTTACTATGCCCAGGATAATTCAAGAAAGCTTATTCTATACTTGCTGCTCAGTCTTCATTTTCAAAAGGGAATCTATATAACTGAACTTCCCATTCCATTATTATTTCTGGAATTTAAAATCACAAAGATAGAAAGCATGTGTGCAAGAGAAAACTGAACACTTCACTAGAAGAACCTAGAAGAAACACTTCACTGCCATAAATTTCTATCTGGAGCAAATTCTCTACCCATAAATACAACAGCATCTTCCCTTGCTATACTTCTTCTTGATGAGCTATAATCCTGTAAAAAAAAAAAAACAACCTTGTGCGTGCACACACACACACAGACAGAACTCCTGTCCCTTTAAAAAAAAAAGTCTATATAGCTTGCTCCATTGTCTTCTGTAATGGTTTCTTCTAAAAGTTAGTAGAAAGACTGTAAGCGTTCAATAACGATATCTAACCCTATTCTTTGTTTCATGCAGGAAACACAAGTCATATTGGAAATACTATAGAATAATCAACACTCTGCTTATACTTCAAAATGTTAAAGAGTATTAGGATAGAAGTAGAACTACCATACATACTCACAGATAAGCTGAGAATTTTAGGTGCCATCCCCAAAATTGGGTTTATCTAATCATGGCCAGGCTTGTCTACGAGTATATGTGGTAATTCTTTTTACGTTACTTATTTCTTCTCTTTTTCAAGTGCAGTGCTCTCAAGCTTACTTTATAACAGGGGTGTCAAACTCGATTTCATCAGGGTTGTGTTTGACCTTGGGGGGCCAGGGTGGGCGTGGCCAACTCAATGTCACTTATATCAGGGGCACCTGTGGAGGCCTGAGCATTCTGCCAGCGAAAATGGGCTCCCGAGCTCCGTTTTTGGCTGAGACGGCTTACTGCAATACTCTGCCAATGAAAACAGAGCTCGGGAGGGCCGCATGCAACCCTCCCAAGCTCCGTTTTCACTGGCAGAGCCACTGTGGGCCAGTCCTTCGCTGTTTCCAGGGTGGCCCCGCAGGCCAGATCTAAGCACTCCGCAGGCCGGATCTGGGCCCCGGGCCTTGAGTTTGACACCCCTGCTTTATAAGGTAGCCCAGATGAAATGTGGACAATATTTTTATACATGAAAACAATTCCCTTCTAAACAAGCAGACTGTTGGGGATATATAAAACAACTAATGGGGCCAAGTTATTGAGAGACTGTGTCTCCCCAGGTAAATCTACCCATTCTATTAGTCTGGCAGAAAAGGCATGTTATGAGTCCTGCCATTAAGGAACATCATCTGATAGTACCCAAGAAGAGAGCTTTGTTTGCTGTGACTCCTGCTCTTTGGAACAACTGTTTGTTGGACAACATTGGAACAACATTGTCTTCCTCAGGTTAGATTAACAATCGCCCTGCTGGCTTTCTGGCAGGCTCTTAAGAAACATCCTCATGCGGTATCAAACCTGTTGGTTAACTGCATTGTTAATAATTAATTGTATTCTTTTGCAAATGTTTAATGGGGCTTTAAGGGTTTTATTTTACTTTCAATTGTTGTTCTTAATTATGTAAACTGTGTAAAGTCACTTAGGTGAGATGGGTGGCAATATAAATTGAATAAATAAACAGTTCCAAGGACCAAATTCACTGAGCATTTGAATGGGGAGAATGAACAGTAGTTTGCTAGTACTATTCAGCACACAATAATAAAAAAATAATGAAGGAGAGCAGAAGACAGTGTGATGATACAAAAAGTTTCGTGACAGCTTTAAGAAAAAGGCACTACAGTATATGAGTTAGAAAGAAGTCACATCACCTAAGTACAAACAAGTACTCAGTTAAGGAATAATAGTCTCAGAAATCTGAATGAGTTTGCAAACTAAGAAGAGCAAGACTTCTTTAGATCAATTAAAAATAAAAGGAAGAAAACAGAACCAATATATGGGCTGTCCAATGAAAACAGCAACAAGTAAGAAAGAACAGGAAGAGCTATTCAACTTATATTGACTTTTCTAACAAGAGAGTTCCATCAGGCAATTAAAAGAGGAGAATAAAAGGGCAAGAATAAAATTTTAGATTGATAGAAACAAGATCAGGGAATATCTAACAATTCTGAATGAGTTTAAATTTCCAAGACTGCAGTCTAGATACAATAGTATTAGTGTCAACTTGCGAAGCTTTCCTGACCCGCTCCCGAGTTGCCATAGGCAGGGGGATGGGAAATTGCGCCTCGTAGCTGCACCGAGGAATTTGCACCTCAGTCAAAACAAAACACATCCTAGCCGGCTGAAGTCAAGGCCATCTCCACGGAGATCCACAACGGCCACGACCCGAAAAATTGCTTCGTTGGGGAATGTGACTGGTGATACACCTTGGGGGGGAGGGGGAAACAGGGTCAGAGGCAAGGCGCGAACTGGGCGAAGTCAGAGCTGGCTTTACTTGGTTTGTGCTGACATGGCGCTCCTAATAAACAACTGGATTTTTTTGAAAGATGACTTGAGGCTCTTGCTTTTATTAGGGCATTGGTCGGAACCCTGATAGCAGTGCTGATCAAATTTTAAAAGAAACCTATTTTAGTATTGAAACTATTTGAAAGAATGGCGCTCTGGTATTTTATAGTTTAAGCTTATACTTCTTTTTCTCAGAGAAATTTCCAGAATGCATTTAACCCCCATTTCCTTAAAACACTTGATTCAGTTACCAGTTCTCTTTATTATTTCCCAAACTGCAGCAGCAGTGGCAGGTATAATGGAGTGCTGGTCGAGGCACAATCGCCCAATATTGAAAATATGGAATCCATCCACATCCTTTTCAGGAGCAACACTGTTGCACACAGTCCTTTCATCAATGTGATCTGGAAAAAAAGAATTTTTCTATATTTAGTTCTTACTTTAAAATACAGTTAGCCTAATAGTTATTATTTATCTTGTTTAATGTATTGTGCCAGTTTTTAAAGGTAAATATATAAGGAGGTAATTTCATATGAAGCGTTAAGCGTCTATAATGGGACTCCTGATTTTGATTCCACTGACTGGTCACATCTTAATTTAATCCAGTGGGGATGGGTGGAAAATATGCATTTAATTTCACTCAATTAAAAAATACCACCTGCGAGAAGCCATTTCCCCTGTAATGGTCAAACTTTTCCACAGGACATGTTAGAAATTCCTCCTTTCTCCATCAAAAAGAGGATGTCTTTGATTTTCTGGTATGTAGGAAAAAAGTTCGTCTGTTCACAAGAATTTCTGAATCAAAAGACATGGCAAATGTTCTGTTTCTTCTCTCGAGAAACAATTTTAAACTGCTTTAATAAAGCATAAGCAATCTAGTGTTATTCTTTGAAAAATGTAATTTAAAATATATATATATATATAGGATTTGCATGGCACTGTTAACTAAAAGCCCTTAAGATGTCGTCTTTCTATTGGGAGATTCTGGGTTAGGAAAAGTGCTGTTCTGGTTGTTTTTTGCCCATCTCTCCAGGAAAGGGGACTAAAGAAGGGTGCAATGTATCTATAGTGATAGGGCTATGCTGACTATTGAAACGAATCCTTCTTCATCCTAGTCAAATGGGATCATAAAACATAGAATAAAAGAGTTGGAAGGGACCTTGGAGGTCTTCTAGTCCAACCCCCTGCTCGAGCAGGAGACCCTATA
The DNA here is from genome assembly GCA_003457575.1 of Thermophis baileyi. NCBI lineage: Eukaryota > Metazoa > Chordata > Lepidosauria > Squamata > Dipsadidae > Thermophis > Thermophis baileyi. Next base: position 1,328,382 of record QLTV01003783.1, read on the forward strand.
CCATTTCAGACAAGTGGCTGTCCAGACTCTTCTTAAAAAGCCTCCAGCGATGAGGTACCACAACTTCTGAAGGTAAGTCGTTCCACTGGTTAATTGCTCTCACCATTAGGACATTTCTCCTTAGTTCTAGGTTGGTCCTCTCCTTGATTAGTTTCCATCCATTGTTTCTTGTCTTGCCTTCTGGTGCTTTGGAAAATACTTCATCTTTATGTTATTGGAACAGTGCTATCATATCTCTCCTGGTTCTTTTTTTCATTAGATTAGAGACATACCCAATTCTTGCAACCATTCTTCATAAGTTTTAGCCTCTCTGCACTCTTCCATTGTCTCAGTATTTTTTTTTTATATTGTGGTGACTAAAATTGGATGCAGTATTCCAAGTGTAGTCTTACTAAGGCTTTGCAAAGTGGTAGTACTATTTCACGTGTTCCTGATTCTATCCTTCAGTTAATGCAGCCTGGGATTGCATTGGCGTTTTGGCTACTGTCGCACATCATTGGCTCATATTTAAGTGATTGTCCACTAGGATTCCAAGATCCCTGTTACAGTTACTGGTATTGATCACATCAAGATCCCTCTCACAGTTACTGGTGTTATCATGATTTGATATTTCTTTTTATATGTATCATGTGCTTTGAATCCTATTTTTTAGGATGCATTAGCTTAAAAACACAACACACAATTCAAATTACTCATTTCTAATAAGTTAATTGATAGTAAGAGATTCTGTGCTTCTAGGGCCAATAAAGGTGACCACAAAAAAAAATTCATTTTTAGAAATGTGTTAAATCATCGCAAATCTGATTTCAGACCAATTTCCCATCCTTGTTATTCTGGAACATTAAAATGACATCCTCAATTAATGTCAAGCACAATGAAATCTTTCTCTCCATTTTTTGAATTTGCTAATGCCTAGAACATGTTGCAAGATTGCAAGAGCTCCTTTCTGTAATACAATCATTCAAATGTATATATTTATGATGAGAACATGCTACGAAGACCAGGATCGGTTCTTATAATCAGTGGAACAGCTTGCTCCAAAAATTGTGTATACTCCATCAATATAAGTTTGTGCAATGTAATTGTATAATCAATATTTGAAAGTAGCATCTATACCAGCTATAATTTGGGGAAGAGGGACAAAATGAATTTAATTTTTAACTCAGTATAATGTTTAAAATAAAGTTTAAAAGATACAATTATAAGATCTCTTCTTAAGAAGCCTGCTTTAAATCCATTGGAGACGGCTACAAATCAGTCTTTGATCTTCTGAAGACAGATGAATATAAGTTTCTCTACAGATATTTCTAGACAGATTATTGTATTTGAAACATTTCAAATTGGCTTTATTGAGGGCAATGCAGCTAAGACTTTCTTGGTTGGCTTGCTGGATGATGACTGAGGGTTAGCATAGGGAATTGGTAGTGGTTCTTCAGCAAGCTTCGATACCACTGATAATCACATCTTCCTTCTGGATCACCTGGGAAGTTTGGTAATATATGCTCCTGCTTTATAGTGATTCCATTTCTGTTAGAAAGGTTTCAGATGTTATTTGGAAACAGTTGCAATTCAGATGTTGTAGAGGGACTGGTACCAGGAATGCAAGGCACCTCCTGCAGCATGAATGGATTAAAAGCCTCAACAGCCTCAAACAAGCTCAGAAGACCCACAGGAAATTGTGTGATTGGAGAAAAGACTGGACTTGGAGAGAAGACTTTGTGGAAAATGGAAGTTTTACTTGGGTGGTGAGTTCAGCTGAGGACTCTTTGTTCTCTTTTTGCTTTCCTCCCTTCCACCCCCCCCAATTCCTCAATAAAAGCTGACAAATACTAAATTGAAATTACCTTGAGTTGCTTTGTTGCTTAGTTGCTTTTTGCAATTTAAAAAGAGACTTTTTTCACTTATAATCTACCCTTCCATTCGTTATGCTGAAGAGACAAGCATTACAATACCACAGCAGTTGGATTTATCTTCCAACCTCTTGCTTTATACCAACTGCAAACTTATGCCTATAAATTTTCTCTTCTTATGAACTGAATGGTTCTCTGATTTTCAGACTACGTTTTATTTATTTTTCATTTTTTAGACATTAACTGTAAAGTAAGACTGCAAATTTTTGAGAAATATAAACTGTGTTTACACTAACAAAGCAAGGCTTTCTTCACATTAATTACAAAGCAAAGCTGAAATTTTTTGAGGATTGTAAACTGTGAATTGAGGAGACAGAAGAAACCTAATTTGCCCTTCTCCATTGTATATAAGTATTATTTCAACATTAACTACAAGAGGGAGCAAAAGGCTAATCTGATTTAACAGAAGGCTATGTGATTTAGAGCAAAAAAACTAATTTTTATCAGAAGGCTGTTTTGCTTCGTTATATTGAAGTGTAATTTCAACATTAATCACAAGAGGGGGCAAAAGACTAATTTTTATCAGAAAGCTTTTTTAAAAAAATCAGAAACAATGTTGCAGAATTAACTCTTTGACACAGATAAGATTGTTTTATAAAGATTCAGTTTGCCTGCTTTTTGTGGAGTTATAAACAATGCCACAAAAGAAAAACCATAGTATTATGGGATGCATTTGTATGAAGAATAACAAAGCCATGGAAAAAGAGGCTAGCATTGTAGTTACGTGCAATATGTTTGTATTCCTGCCCATCTGCATCAAATGTAAATTAATTGAATTAAATTGAAGAAAAACTGAAGAATCTACAGACAAGGCTAGCCACTCTGAAACCCGTCATTCCGAGACTCATTGGTGAACATAATGAACTCCTAGTAAAGGCAGAAGTCTGTATCCAAACCGAACACAACAAAGAAGAAATAACTATCAAGAAACAGGAAAGGCAATGGCAGCATGTCACTCAAAGGTAAAAAATCTGAAAAGGCTGTTCCTGCCATTTCGTACCCTCCATCTGGAAGAAAACATGCAGACACATGGAGAAGTGTGTTTGTCAAGTGGTCCAGTGACAAGAAATAAAACAGCTTAGACTCCCCTCCCCCCAAAATAAAGGCATGGATGGGTTAATGATCTATGATTCACTACTCAAAGGAACAGAACCATCTGTAAACCAAACAATAATGGTGGTGTGTTGTCTCCCAGGTGCAAGGATTAAAGATGTGACAGAGAGGCTTACTAAAATAATCAAGTCCACCAATTATTATCCCTTTCTTCTGGGACAAATTATGCAATTAAGAGCCTGAGAACAAATTTCAAGGGACTATGGGCAGAAAAGCAAGGCATTTGGAAGCACAGGTGGTGTTCTTATCTCCAACGGAAGGTCAACACCCAACAAGGGAATGGAGGATTCTAGAAGTAAACCGCTGGCTCAAGAGATGGTGCCAATGAAAGAACTTTGGATTTTTGGACCATAGTTTACATTACCTATAGCAGTGATGGCACGCGAAGCCATATCTGAGGGCACGCGAGGCGTTGCCCTATGTCAGCTCCAGCTTTTGGCCTTCTTTTCGGCCGTTTTCGCTCTCCCCAGGCTTCAGGAAAGCCAAAGCAAAAACAGCCAAACAAAAGTTCGGAAATGAACTTCTGGTTGGCCCGTTGGGCCGTTTTTCGCCGTCCCCAGGCTTCAGGAGTCCGGAGGCTTCAGTGACTGCGTGGGGGGGGGGAGCGCGGGGGGGTGTTGTGTGCATGCACGGGGGGGACAGCGCAGGGGTTGTGCGCATGCGCAGGGGGAGGGCATGGGTGTGTGCATGCGCGCACACGCTAGCATGTGCGCACACACTCTTTTGGCACGCGAGCCAAAAAAGGTTTGCCATCACTGACCTATAGGAAGGACTTCTGGCAAGAGATGGGCTGCATCCCATAAGAACCAGGAAAAATGTGTATGGACATATAATTGACTTGGATCATCCAAAGGGCTTTAAAGAAAACTGGAAGGGGAGGCAGACCAATCTTTAAGCATAATCCCCAAGACAACCAATCAGACAGTGAGAAAGGGAGTGGTGAAAAGGACTGGGAACTTACGTATAAAATAGGAGACGTAGAAAACAAACGGAAGATCAGCCATAAAAAGGCTCAGATGCCTATACACTAATGCTCAGAGTTTGGGTAACAAATAGGGAGAACTTGAAGTTTGAATATATGAGGATAGGTATGATATTATTGTTATTACTGAAACTTAATGGGAGACAATCCATGATTGGAACATACTGCTAGAAGGATATAAATTGTTCAAAAGAAGCAGAACCAACTCAACAGATGGGGAAGAGTACCTTTGTATGTAAACAATTACTAGACCTCTACAGAAATACGGAATACTAGAGATGAAAATCTTCTTGAAAGTACTTGGGTAAATATTAGAGGAAAAAGAAATGACATTGCCATGGGCATATTACTACAGGCATGTACTATTAACCAGGTGGAGAAAATAGAACAATCCTTTGCTAACCAGTTAGCTGAAGTGTGTGGGAAACTGTCCATTGTAGCAATGGGGGACTTTAACTACCTGACATCAACTGGGAAACAAATTCTGCAAGTAGTGGGAAATCGAATTGGTTCCTGATGTGCCTAGCTGACAACTTTGTCACCCAAAAAGGGGAGGCAGGAACCAAACAATCAGCTTCTCTGGACTTAATCCTAACTAATTGTGATGAAATGATCACTGGAGTAGAAATCTGAGGAATGTTAGGGCAGAGTGACCATGTTATACCAGAATTCACCATAATAAGGGCAGAGTCAGACCAGTGTTTTAGATGTTAAGAGGTCTGACTTTAATAAAATAAGAGAGAAATTAGGAAGGAATCCATGAATGGCAATCCTAGAAGGAAAAACAGTTCAGGGTGCACGAGAAACTCTAAAAATTGAAATACTAAAGGCCCAAACAAAAACAATATCAGAGGAAGAAAAACAAAAGACCACAGGTGAGATCAACATGGTTGCACAAGAGGTCTCTGACAAGCTGAGAGACAAAAAAAAGTATAAAAAATGGAAACAGGGACATATAACTAGAACAGAATACCAGCAAATAGCCTGAATCTGCAGGAATGGAGTCATGAAGGTTAAAGTTCAGAATGAAGATTTGCAACAAATGTCAAAAATAAGGGGGAAAGGTTTCTTTCAATAGGAAAGGAACAAATAAAAAAGTCAAGGAAATGATAGGTCCACTAGTGGAAGAAAATTGCAAAGAAGTAATAGGGAGCCAAGAGAAAGTACAACTGCTTAACTCCTTGTTTGCATCTGTCTTTATGCAAAATACAAAAAAAAAATAAAAAATAGCCCAACCTATCAAAAACAGCATAGAGAGAAAACAGAACAGGAATGCTGGTGAAAATGGATAAGAAATTGGTAGAAGAATACCTATCCACTTTAAAAGAGTTCAAATAACCAGGACCAGATGGTTTACATCCCAGGGTACTGAAGGAGCTGGCAGATGGAACCACTGAACAAAATCTTTCAGAACTCTGGCATGCAAGGAAACTACCAGAGGACTGGAAAAGAGCTAATATGGTTTCAGTCTTCAAGATGGAAAAAAAGTGGATCCAGGAAACTACAGACAATCAGTTTGATATCAATACCTGTGAAAATTCTGGAAAAGATAATCAAGCAGCATATTTGTGAGCATCTAAAAATGAACAAAGTGACCACTAGAAACCAACATGTGTTTGTTAAAAACAGATCATACCAGACAAACCTCATTGCTTTCTTTGATAAAGTGATTAAATTAGTGAATCAGGGAAATGCTGCGGATATAGTTTACTTGGATTTCAGCGAGACATTTGATAAAAAAGACCTCTATCCTACTTCTTAGTGGGATAGAACAATAGACGGTACCACCACCAGATGGATTTGCAGTTGGCTGACCAACTGCACCCAGCCTGTAGTCCTCAATGAAATTACATCTACATGGTGGGAAGCATGCAATGGAGCACTTCGAAGTTCTCTCTTGGGCCCAATGACCTTCAACATCTTCATAAATGATCTAGATGAGAAGATAGAAGGGGAACTCAACAAATTTGCAGCCAATACCAAGCTGGGGGGTGGGGGGAATGCCAATGCTTTGGAAGATAAAGATTCAGAAGGATCTTGACTTGTATCAATGCTCAAGTCTGTCAAGATCCTTCTGAATCTTTATCTTCCAAAGCATTGGCAATTCCCTCGGCATCAGAGCCGAGGTGGCGCAGTGGTTAGAGTGCAGTACTGGAGGCTACTTCAGCTGACTGCTAGCTGCAGTTCAGCAGTTCAAATCTCACCGGCTCAAGGTTGACTCAGCCTTCCATCCTTCCGAGGTGGGTAAAATGAGGACCCAGATTGTTGGGGGCAATATGCTGACTCTGTGAACCGCTTAGAGAGGGCTGTAAAGCACTGTAAAGCGGTATATAAGTCTAAGTGCTATTGCTATTGCTAATTCCACCCCCCCACCCCAAGCTTGGTATTGGCTGCAAATTTGATGAGTTCCTCAAGGTCCTGTCCTTAGGCAAATACACAGGTAGAGAACAGGCAGTACCTGGATCAACAATTGTAACTGTGAGAGGGATTTGATATCCTACTGGACCATCACTTAAGTATGAGCCAGCAATGTGCTACAGCAGCCAAAAAAGCTAATGCAGTCCTTGGCTGCATCAACAGAGGGATAGTATCAAAATCACATGAAATTATAGTATGAGTTTATATTGCACTGGTGAGATCACACTTGGAACACTGTATCCAGTTCTGATCACTATGATACAAAAAAGATGCTGAGTCCTAGAAAGACTGCAAAGAAGAGCAATAAAGATGATCAGGAGTCTAGAGACTAAACCGTATGATGAACAGTTATGGGAACTTGGTATGTCTAGTCTAACAAAAAGAAGGATTAGAGATGACATGATAGAAGCTATTTACCAGTTTTGAGAGGCTATCATAGAGAAGAGGGGGTCAACTTATTCTCCAAAGCACCTGAGTGCAGGACAAGGAGTAAATGGTGTAAGCTTGTTAAAGAGACCTCCAACCCGGAAGTAAAAAGAAATTTCCTGACACTAAGAACAATTAATCAATGGTGCAGCTTGCCTTTTACAATTTGAGTGCTCCATCACTGGAAGTCCTCAAGAAAAGATTGGCCAGCCATCTGCCCAGGATGGAATACAGTCTTCTACTTCTCAGGTCCCTTCCAGCCCTGATTCTATGAAATGGACAACTGCATGACATAAATCAGTTCTCCAATTCTGTGCATTTCAATATCTACATGATACTGCTAAATATTAGGAATTTTAAGCTGAGTGTTACCAATATACTGATGACACTCATATTATTTTTCTATACCCCTACCAAATTATGATTGATAATGGAGTGGCTCTCCAAATGCCCATGTGCAATTGGGAATGAAAAATTATTTTATGTACAATAACCACAGCAAGACTCTTATATGCAAGAAGGTGGAAGTACTTGCAGTATCTAGAAGAATGGATGATTAGACTGATGGCAAAACTGACAGCTTTGATTAAAGAAAAGAAAAGCAGTTTTATTTCTACCATACTTAGAAGCCAATTTTGGACTTTTTGCGAAAAAATGAGAGAAATGAAAATTTGATTTTAGGATTTGATGATTAGAATTATATGGCATTACAGAAGTAATATAGACAATTGTTAATTTTAGACTATGTGTTGGATTTTTATGTGCATTTGTACCAAAGAAAGTTGGAAGCCATTCTTTTTGTCTTTACTTTTTCCTTTCTTCTTTTCTTCACACTTTTTTCTTGATTTTTGTCTGGTTCATTCTTTTTCTATTTTTCTTGCTTGTTTAGTTTTTATTCATGCTTCTGAAATTTAATAAAATCATATTTTAAGAAAAGGAATAAAGGATTCAATATGCTGAAACAGAATCAAGGCAAAATGAAAGTGCTTTTTGTGAGATTTCATAATTTCAGGAGATAGTAGATCTACCCATTGCGAATGTGGTTGTACAAACCCAAGGCAGCAAGTAGAGATACATTCTTTTTCCACGCTGCAGCAATGGCCAGGGCAGCCATTTAGTGAATGGTTCAGTGAATATTTCAATAGCATCCTTTCCTGGAAGATGATCTTAGAAGAGAGCTACCAGCACTGATAACCTCTAGGCTTAACTCTTGCATATACTCTGTGTGGTGCAATTTTTGGATCTATCCCAGAAAGTCTGGACTTGAGAAGAGTTCAGAATATTTCTGTATTAAGAGTACTACCGTACATTGGCTGCCAGTTTCTTTCCAAAAGTGCTGGTTATTGCCAGGAAAGCCCTATATGGCCTTAAATAAAAGTTATTTGGGAAGGCTTTCTTCTTTATGATTCTCTCAGCTTCATTCATGGCAATTTAAAGCTGAACTTTCTCCAAAGCTACTGCTAATTTTGGGGACATTTTTGGAAAGGACAGAACTGATCTCTTGCTACCTGCAGTGATGTCCTCAGGGGTGAAATCCAGCAGGTTCTGACAGGTTCTGGAGAACCGGTAGCAGAAATTTTGAGTAGTTCGGAGAACCGGTAGCGGAAATTTTGAGTAGTTCGGAGAACCGATAGCGGAAATTTTGAGTAGTTCAGAGAACCAGCAAATACCACCTCTGGCTGGCCCCAGAGTGGGGTGGGAATGGAGATTTTGCAATATTCTTCCCCCAGGAGTGGGGAGGGAATGGGGATTTTGCAGTATCCTTCCCCTGCCATGCCCACCAAGTCATGCCCACCAAGCCACACAACGTCCACCAAGCCACACCCACAAAACCGGTAGTAAAAAAATTTGGATTTCACCACTGGATGTCCTACTGGTAAAACATATGGCAATTTGGCAATCAGATTTCAGCTACGCTTGTAAAGGACTAAGCATTGTAATAGAAATAACAAATATTTAGAAAAAAATCATTAGAAAAATAAATACTAGTAAAGACAACAATGACCTAAGGAAATTGATTATTCATAAATCTCTTCCCTTGTACCAGAACAGAGGTACTAGTTTAACTGCATTTTTCTCATATATTCTCAGTCATTTTATTTTCTGACTCCATATGAAACAGAATTAATTACCTGGCAAAGGTAACTGGACTAATATACCACTGACTCTTGAATTCTTGTTTAATTTGCCAGTGAGATCTAAAAGTTCTTCTTGAGAAATTTCCTTGGACCTCAGTATTATTTCACTACAAATGCCTAAAACAATCCAGAAAAGAAATATCCTTAGTAACAATGGTTTGCATTTTGTCTCTTGCAAAATTTGCTACACAAATCAAATTATGTACTTCCACATTTAATGGCACTATTATTTATCTTTGCTCAAGCTTCTAAAACAGGTAAAACAAATGCATACACTGCTTATCTATTCTGGGACATATGTAGGCGAATTGGAACTGTTGAATCTCTTTTCTGAAACCCAATTTACTGAAAATTAAAGAAATGGTTTTCCTAGGAGCCTGAAGGAAGAGAAGGCGGGGGAGGGAGGCAAGCAACAAAATGTACACCTTACAAACTTGCCTGTGACATTGAAACAGCTTGAATTGTGATGCCATGACACATGTTTAAAATGTTGGCATCATTGCGATCCTGATTGGGTGCCTTTTTGAGAAATATATGAATTTAGACATCAGTGAATGGGTCAGGCTACTTGAGAGACCGTCTCATCCCACTGGGATTGGCCCATCCCACCCATGCTGGCAGAGGAAGCATGCTGCAGGGCCTGTCAGCCTAATTTTTCTGGCTGGGTCCAGGAGAAGGGGCTTCTCTGCCATTGCGCCTGACCTGTGGAACATCTTGCCCCCCCCCCGGTGTGACCTTCCAGAAGATCCTAAAGACCTGGCTCTGTTTGTTAGCTTGGGGCTCCAATGGGGGAGCATCACAGTGAATGTGGTTGATCAATTAACAACAGATCCCACCTCCTGCTCCTGCCCTCCCCATTTTTTAATTGGACCATAGTGCTTGGCTTTTGTATTAACTTATTTATGCTTTTAGTTTATATAGTTTTTCTTTTTTATTATTGTAAACAGCCCAGAGTTACCTTGAGATAAGATGGGCAGCCTATAAATTTTATAGATAGATAGATAGATAGATAGATAGATAGATAGATAGATAGATAGATAGATAGATAGATAGATAGATAGATAGATAGATAGATAGATAGATAGATAGATAGATAGATAGATAGATAATAAAATAGGCATCATACTGTAATGGTACATAGGAATGACTTTGGGAGACCTGCAGAGAGATATTGTCTGGGAAACAGATAATGGACAGAAAAAGAGGCTCAGAAAGGAACCCCACCCCCCACCCCATTCTCAGGTTGCAAAGGAGATGGCACAAGTTTTAGACTTGGAAGATTCTATTAATGTAGCCTTACAATAAAGTAGAATAAGTTCCATCGGGCCACGTTTCCTGTCTGTTGTTCTTGGTAAGGCTGATATCAATCTTGTCCTACCTCACTCAAACCTTATGAAAATATTGTCCCTGAATAGGTGTGTTGGCTCTCCTGCTTTGCATCACTGCCACATCCACTGAAGCCTCATTATTAAAAAAAAAAATTGTAGGCAAGTAAAATATTGTATATATTATAAACAACCTGGGTTGGCAATGTACAAACTCTATTTTTTTTTTTAAAAAAGTCATACCTACGGCTGCGGCTGCTTTTACTTTATTTCTTACATAAGTATGACTAGCTGGGTTTTCTCCTACTAAAACAACAGTGAGATGAGGTCTCTTGTGGCCAAGGGTAAGCCATGATTCGATATCTCTTTGTATTTCCTCACAGACTTGTGCAGCCAGCCTTCTCCCTGAGATAATAGTTGCTTCATTCCTATAAGAGATAAAATGAAAACTTTAAAGAGAATCCGTCTAAACTTTTACAGCCAAGGAAATTTCAATATAGCACTAGTAATACTTTGAAACATATAAAGTATGTTTTATTCCAGCACAATTTAGTTGTTGGACAATTCATGTGAACATATAATATTTGAGTGGAAATTGATTTAATATTAAAATATACATAGGAACAAGACTTTTGGAATGGCAAATTCCTCTAGCCTGATCCTACATCTTCTGAAGATTGCCCCTTAAGTTTTCAGGTTCAGCTAGGGCTTCATTCTGGCCCTTTTCAGAAGTGCCAAGCAAACTATAGGTTAATGCAACATCCCTGAGTGAAATGAGTCCTTTTTCATAGGTAAAATTATTAGCATAGCAATAAAATGCTTTGAAAATAATTTTCATAATATTTTTGATAACCTACATCTCTTGCAATTATTGTATTCTAATAATATCCACAAAATAAAAGTAGGAGGGAAAGGAAATGGGATGTGGGAGTTGGAAACAGCAGTCTGTTAGCATTGTAGTAGAGTTGATATGTTGAGGGATAGTATTCAGCAGAATGTGGTATTAATAAAGGTAGTCAATTTAATAAAGTGTTAAAGGCAGTCTCAGAAAAGCGAAGCAGAGAATGTATTTGTGCTTAAAGAGGGTACAGCATTGCTTCAAACCTCACTTGCTGATTAAACCTTGCGATGCAGTTTTAAAAAAACAGCAGGAAGAAGGCTGAAGAATATGTTCTAAGACTAAGAGGCTGAGTGCCATTGAAGCATTCTGCAAAAGGAACAAAAGATTAAGAGACAAACCTCTGGCTAAAATCTAGATTGCAAAGAAGAGTCCAGAAGCCCTGGGCAAAGGATCCATCAAATTTTGAGGATGTCAGAGGATTGAGAAATACTATCAAAACTAAACAAATTTCATTATGAATAAGGCAGGATATTTAATCATTATTTATTGAACAAGCCATAATACCCAGGTTCACAGATATTACTCCATAATGGATAGACACTAAACCTAAAAGAATTAAGCCACATTATGACTTACTAGCTCTACAGAGACTTAATTTATTACGGGCTTTGGAAGCAAGGAGTACTTCAGACATCTCTCTGACTGAAAGTACTTGGTACTCTTTGAGCTTGGTTGTTTGCTTGCAGGCGTTTTATTACCCAATTAGATAACATAATCAGTGCTAATCAATGTATGGTTTGCTTTTATATACAGTAGTGGCCAAAATTGTGGAAACCTTTTGGGAAAAGTGTATTTTCTAAAACTAGCTAATAACACCACTTTTTTTGGAGTAGTACCATAAAATTATATATCAATGGAAAGATAATTTAATCAAGAATGTAATGCTATAATGTTTATGAAGGATTTGCTATTAGAATATACAGTATAAAGAAGAAAAGTGAAACACGTAGAAAAAATGAGATATACAAAAATTATCACGTCAGTTAATACTTAGTTGGGTAACTTTTAGCATGAATTACGGCCTTACAACGTCTTTCCATGGAGTGAACCAAGTCTTTTAATTCTGCAGCTGTTATAATGTGAAACCAAGATTGAATGATTGCTTCTATTAACTGGATTTTATTGCTGGGTCGCTTCTGATTAACAAGCAGGGGTGGGTTCTGGATTTTCCTACTGCCGGTTCGCTCAGGGATGCGCCGCGCGGGCGGGTCGCGGGTGCAGGCACGTGCCTGCATGCGCAGTACAAAAAAAAGCTTCTGCACATGTGCAGAAGCAAAAAACAAGATGGCAGCGCCTACGGTACCGAGAAAATTGGCTTGGGGGCGTGGCAGGCCTGGGTTGCTGCCAGTTCCAGCAACCCAGGCCGCCAAGTTACTACCGGTTCTATAGAACCAGTCCAAACTGGTAGGAACCCACCTCTGCTAATAAGTTTCTTTGGTCGACTCCATAGATTTTCAATTGGGTTAAGGTCTGGGTTATTCCCAGGCCATTTCAGCAGTGGAATATGATTATCTTGAAACTCCCCCCCCCAAAAAAAGAGATGTTATTAGCCATCAAACCTCAAAAATACTTTCCCCAAAAGGTTTCCACAATTTTGGCCACTAATGTATAGTGGCATGCCCTCCACTCTGGACATCAATCCTGCTGATTACCCAGCTAACAAGCAGAAAATAATACCCTAATCAAGAAACAACCAAAGAGAAAACCATAACCTCATCAACACCAGCAGGACAAGCATCTTATACAAATAGGGAGCAAACCCTACATTCATTAGCACTGATGCTGCTACATAGTTAGATAATGAAACATCTGCAAACAACAACCAAGTTCAGAGAGCACCAAGAACTCCACAATTCAACCCCGAGTTATGAATATTCTGTTCCATTGGATCCTCTCATTGATGAATTAATTTAAAATTTTTATCACATTAAAAAAGCCTAATCAGGATTTAGATCAAAATTCTAATTTATATTTACTTCCAACTATGTATGAGAATGCTACTTAAATCTGCCACACATGCCAGCCCTAATCATTTACAATTATCATTGAAACTTAAATATTCTATGGGTACAGATTCTGTTTCATAATATTCTGTTGTTTCCTAATTCTTTTTATTTTAATCTTGCTATTGTTATGATTTTAAACATCTTTCTGTTGATGTAGGTCAGGGGTGTCAAATTCAATTTCATTGAGGGCTGCATCAGGGCTGTGGTTGACCTCGGGGGGCTAGGCGGGTGTGGCCAACTGGGCGGGTGCAGCTGACTAGGTGGGCATGGCCAGCTTGATGTCACTCACTAGGTGTGGCCAACTGGGTGTGGCCAACTGAGTGGGCGTGGCCAACTTGACGCCATTCCCCAAACTGCTGGCATTTTCCTCTTTGCATTGGTTAGACCGGGCCGAAACCACACTGGCCCAGTGTTTCCTCTTCGCATTGGTTAGACCGTGTTGAAGCCATGCTGGCCCGATGTTTCCTCTTCGCATTGGGTAGACCGGGCCGAAGCCATGCTGGCCCGATGTTTCCTCTTCACATTGGGTAGACCGGGCTGAAGCCACGCTGGCCCAATGTTTCCTCTTCGCATTGGGTAGACCGGGTCAAAGCCACGCTGGCCCGATGTTTTCCTCTTCGCATTGGGTAGACTGGGCCAAAGCCACACTGGCCCGATGTTTCCTCTTCACATTGGGTAGACCAGGCTGAAGCCACGCTGGCCCGATGTTTCCTCTTCGCATTGGGTAGACCGGGCCAAAGCGATGCAGGCCCCTTATACTTTCCAGGATGGCCCTGCGGGCCGGATCCGACCACATCGCAGGCCGCTTCCGGCCGGTGGGACTTGTGTTTGACACCCCTGATGTAGGTTATCTTAGCTACTATTAATTAATATAATTAATTGCATTTATTTTACAGCATTTATTTTAAAAAAGACTGAGTGATTCTTCAATAGCAATAGCACTTAGACTTATATACCGCTTCATAGTGCTTTACAGCCCTCTCTAAGCGGTTCATAGAGTCAGCATATTGCCTCCAACAATCTGGGTCCTCATTTTACCCACCTCAGAAGGATGGAAGACTGAGTCAACCTTGAGCCAGTGAGATTTGAACTGCCGAACTGCAGCTAGCAGTCAGCTGAAGTAGCCTGCAGTGCTGCACTCTAACCACTGCGCCACCTCGGCTCCTTCACCCTCAATTTTATCCTCAGAATATAATTTACTAGATATCTGCAAGAGGTAACTCCTTACATTTGCAGCTGTGAATGCAGTGACTAGCAGCCAGGGTCTATATCATCATACGGAAAACAATATAAGTGTTTGCCAGGAGTCAATTCTTTTAAATAATGTTGTGCAAGGGGTACATCATTGTGCATGATGGATAGCAATCTTATTCAGAATGCTGCCAGAATGCACATATTAAATGTATAATATGTGCATTGTGGCAGCATTCTGAATAAGATTGCTATTGAGGTTACACATTCAGCTAATTTACTTGTATGAAAACCCAACATCTTTCAGTTTTGCAAGCATTATTAATTTTAGTTTTATTAATTTTTAATATATTTAAGTACATTTTTAATTCCTTCTCACATACAGATGGAAGAATATTTCTGGATGTAATCCTCTACAGATATGAAATAAGCATCAAGCAATATAGAGAAAACACACTCTTCCATGAAAATCACAACATGAATGTTGACATGTTCACATTTATTAATAGGTTTGCTACTCTTAATGTAATCAAAATCAATTAACATATCCAGAGAGTTTCTGGCTATTTCTATAATGCAACTTTTAAAATGTGAAATGCAAATGCTATTGATAATTATTTCAAGCGAGAGATTTTTGTCTAAACAAATACTTAAGAAGCTGTGGTATCATGTTTATTGAAACTAAAAAAATTATGAGTAAAACATCTATGGAAAAATACCTTTTATTATCTAAATTTATTACTTAACAGCATCCCTTTGATTCATAAAGTAAATGAGTTTAAGGGGCATGGGGGAAGCAGAGAAGCCTGAATTCCGAAGATGGAATCTCTTCTCTCTGATACTCCTAGAAGAGAAAAGAGAAACCAATAAGCATAGGCACACTGCCTTGGGTTTTCCCCAGCAATGTCCCATAACTCATCTTCATAACTGGTTGATAGAAATTCTGCCTTGGAAAGCTGCAGTAGCTCTGAATCTACTGAATACACCAAAGCTAAGCTATCATACCAAAACAGGGTTAGCTGCTCCAACTGGCAAAAAGACTCAAGAACAAGCTATCAAATAGGGGTGCATCGGTAAATTGTATGGGCTTTTTAAGCCAGAATGAACAAGTCTTACTTAGCATGACATCGTAATAGCAATTTCAAAACAGGCCTGCATGAGGTGACCAATATTAATTAGCTGTATTGTGGTACCAAAAATCAGAAGTCTGGTAGCACCTTTTCTGACTAATATATTTTATTGAAAGGCATAAGATTTTATGAAATGCAGCTGACTTCAACAGATGCATAGACTGAGCTGCGTGTCAGTTCATCAGTAGCTAAACTGAGACGGGATTTAAACTAAAATGAACAGGGGTAGAAGGTAATGGAGCAAGAGACAGATTAGCAATGCTATAGTTGAAAGAGTTTACATATTTTATCAATTAACTTTTGTGATTGTTAATTACGTTTGTTGAAATATTTTGAAACAATTTGAAATCTTTTGCTGTTTATGGGTTCAGAAATATGTTGCTGTTAAAGACTGTTCCCCCCCCCCAAAAAATGGTAACTTTGAAAATTGCAAAACGGTGTTCTAGCATATTGAAATACTTTGATATCATTTTGTTCCTATTTTGACTCATTTTAAACTTGTGTATATTAATTCTTTTATGCAAAGTTTTCTATTCGTTCTAGATATAATCCAGCTGGGCATCGCTGGCACGATTGCATGTAGATCGTTCTCAATTTACAATTGTTCAAAATTATGACAGTGCTAAACAAAGGGATTTATGAGTCCCACCTCCATATTGTACAGGAAGGCCGAGGGGTAATCCAAATCTCCTTCCTAAACACAATCTTTGGAAGTGATCTCTGGGGTAAGTCACATGTGAGTTGGGGAGGTGCTGGAGTGCAGCCCTAGGACTGCACTAGTACTCTCAGGCCCTCCCCCTCTGAGGCACCCCATGTTCCGCTTAACAATCTACACGGTCACTTCATGACCACAATGCAGAGTGGGGATTGGGGTTGTTAAGTGAAATGATCGTGTGGACACCTTCCTTAACTACCACCACAATTTGCAAGTCGTAAGTAAGGACTACCTGAATCACATTGGAGGAAGAGTATAAAGGCGCCTCTAATCCTATGTTTGTACTTGTGATAGGCCTGTGATGATGAAAATAGACATCTGCATATGTTGCAGGGAAAGTAGACATCTGCAATTTATTTTATTTATTTATTTATTTATTTATTTATTTATTTATTTATTTATTTGTCAACAAGTGCAAGGAAACAGGACACATGAAAAAAATGGCACAAATAAATGGATATAAAGAAGCAAAACATAGCCATAAACACATAAAATGAGTACATACAAATGGGTACAGCAGGACAGGGACGGTAGGCGCGCTGGTGCGCTTATGCACGCCCCCTTAGGGACCTCTTAAGAAACGTGTAAGGTCCACGTTTTTGCAATTGTTGTAGAGTCTACTTTCCATATTAACATCACTGTCATGTTGTGAGAATCTGCTTCAAATTGGGTGGCTGTCTGTATGAAAGTGAGGGTCTATCACCCAGTGCCTGAGAAAGTCCAGTATTAGGGACATTGCCCATGGATTTCGTTTTTTTTTAAAGAACTCTGTGGTCTTTCAGATATAGTTGGAAGCATTCGAGCCCAGCGCTGGGAAAGCACAATGAATGTATCTTTACATTTTCCCCGTGTAAATGTTTCTTTTACTTTTATTCAGAATGCAAAGCTCCTTTCATTCCTTACTCTTACATAGTATTGGATGTCTAATTTTTCATGAGGTAACCGGACAGATGAATTTTCCTAATCCAATCAACTTTTACTTTAAAGATTCTTTGTTGTGCGAAACATAAAAAGTAAATGTTAAGCCTTTGTTCCAGGTTCCTTTCTCTTAGGGAATCCTTTTTAATTGAAATTTTTCAAATAAAATGTAAATTAAACGATTTTCCTTGTCTCGGTTGCTTGTCGGGTCCAGCACACTAAGGCATGAACCTAGAAGCTGTATTTGGCCATCAGTGATAAGTGCATGTATTCTAAGATAACATTTTGTTCTCTACACCAATTCCATTCATTTTTGTCTTTTTCTTTCCCAATTGAATATACCTCTGAACAAAGTTTTAGACACCAGGCCACATGGTGACAACCTAAATACGGCCATTTTATCCCCGCCTACTTGTGGATGGGGACAAAATGGTGGTGGCCAGACAAACTGCTTCATTTTGCTGCCTTAACAAGGTCTGCATGGGGTTGCAAAAGCTTCTGAATGCTACAGAAAAGCTTCTGCATGCCTTATTAAGGCAGCAGAACAAATCAGTTTGTCCCTGGGCCAAACTGTGGTGTAGTGGTGAAAGAAATGTGGCCACCATTTTGTGGGTGGGACAAAATGGCGGCCACTTCTGGAATCACACCATGTGGTTATGCAAAGAAGCAATCCATTCAAGCGCTCTAGAAGGCCTTGGAGTTCTTCAAAAGGTAATGAGGAGGGTGTTTAGCCTGATGAGGTGGGAATCAGCAACCCATGCTGTGCTTAAAAACCTGCCCAATTGTTTTAACAATTCATTGGGGAGAGCAGGGAATTGGGGGAGGTCATTAGGTGAGACACTTCACCTAATGAGAGTTATGACATGAAACCGTAATGGGCAGGCACCTTTATGGTCATATCTCAAGAACTACCTGTGAGTATGCTTGAACCTACTGGTTTCCATATAGTACTAGTTTTTCATTTTTTCATTTTGTTTTCAGAATTTAGGAAACCTGGAAGAAGCCAAGGGAATCCTGCTGGGCACACTGACATCTACAATCATCATGGGGATTTGGGTACTGCTGTTATGTATCAATTGGGCGGCATAGAAATACAATTAATAAATAAATAATAAATTAATAAATTGAACAGAATTTTTTTTTAATTCTATCATCACCATAATTTTCACAAACAATAAGAAGCTCCAATGCAGGAAGGGGCGTGGCCAATGTCCCAGCGCCACAGGTCTCCCGCGCTCCGCTGGAAACCCCGAATCCCAGCTGCTTGGGGACCTGGAACCGGACTGGAGCCAGGTCAGAGCCTTTGGGGGGGCGGGGAATAGCAGAGGTGGAGAAGATGGACAAACGTTGACAGTGAATCAAAGGTGCTTTTTCAGGAGGCAACTGGACTTTCTTGTTTTTTCTTGGAAGACATTTCGCTTCTCATCCAAGAAGCTTCTTCAGTTCTGACAGGATAATGGGAAATGGCGAACAGCAGCTGTGGAAGACGACTCTGTCGCCATTAGCTGGGGCGGCCACGATCAGAACAATTGAAATTAAGAGATTGTGGATCGCCTGGGGGACAAGATCTAAGCGTTTGTGCTGGAGAGATGTGAAGAAGTGTTGAAGCTGGGTGAGTGTTTGGCCGTTTTAATGACAAAAGAAACAAAAGAAGAAATTTAAAAGGAGACAAAAGATATTCCAGAATGGCGCTAGCGGCTATCTAGCAATTGGAAATACCATAGAGAGAGTTAAAGGAACAGAGCCTAAAAGCCCAAGAAATTTGAGGATGTTTTTAAAAATTGAACTTGGTGGAAGTTAAAGAGATTTAAAAAGAATAAAGCATTTGAAGAAAATATTCTTTATGTGCTAAGTGGTTTTAAAGGATTTTGGAGATTTTTGTAAAAGATTTGTTTTGTTATATTGGGAAACCGGCAATGCCATCTGCTGGCTAAAAGAAAATATTGCACCAGACTGTGGAAAGCTTGATTTTGCTGAAGCTTGACATTGCTCATAAGAAGTTAACTAGGAGCTTGAAAGGCTTTGAAAGGAGTGTGTGTTGTGTTATTGTATTTGATAGTGTACTGTTTTGGTGAAAGAAGATAATAGGACTCTGAACTGGATTGGATTGAAATACAAAGAGATTAAATGGACTTAAGCTTCAAGCAAAAAACAAAAAACTAAACTCCTGACAATCGTGAATTTGACAATATGGATGGATGAG
>QLTV01003783.1:1349249-1370085 GCA_003457575.1 Thermophis baileyi
AAGGGAGGGGAGAGGAAGAGGAGGGAAGTAGGAAAGAGGGAGAGAGGGAGAAAGAAGGTAGAGGGAAGATAGGGAGATAGAGGGGTGGAGTAGTATGAAATAAAGAGGGAAAACAGACGGGAGATAAAAGTATAAAAGGTGCAAAACTAGGATATTTGTTTATGGCATATTGGATAGAAATGTATAATTATTTATGTTTTGATATGGTTTACGGTATATATATATAGATGTCTATGTAGAGTTGGTGAAAAAATAATAAAGAAATTAAAAAAAAAGAAGAAGCTCCAATGCAGATTCTGCTTGCATTCAATTATTGATAATTGATAATAACAATAACAAATTATTAATAACAAATTGTTAAGTTAGGATATTGTTCAGCAAACACTTTTGCAAGCCACCATTATTTTAAAAGTATAAACATGCAGAAGAATTTAGAAGTATAACTCACAAACAAAAAAACTATGTATAGATATAAAACTATCTACCTCTTATTTTATTTCTACTGAAATGTTTTAAGAAAATTGAGATAGCATCTTTTCAATTCTTCACTTAGTTAAATCACTACATAAATTCTCATCTTTAATGTATACAAAAAGAATATGTAATGGACAAGCCACAAATTTCCAGCTCTAAGCCCTGTTACACCCCAAAGTCTAATATTTTCCTCATTCAACAGGACTCAACTGATTACAGACAACACCAGGACGAAAAGAAAACACATTTCTATGCCAGTGATTTCTGGAAAATTATTGCCAATAAAATTCAGAGATTTTCTAGGTGGGTTAAGAATTTCTAATGATTAGAGATCAGTCATAATTTTGTTAGTTTGAGTGATTTATATCCTGCCCTCCATTCAGGGTTCAAATATATCTTTCTATGTATCTATATATCATGTCTGTCTGTGTCTGCCTGCCTGCCTGCCTCTCTATCATCCATGCAAAATCATTAAAAAGACTCCAGAAGATCATCTAGAACTTTAGTTTATTAATATAGGTTATAGTGGCAAAATAGCATATAATATAAGATATTCTGCTACTATAACCTATATTGTCCTTCTTTGAGGTTGGCCAGATTAGAAAACAGACTCCAGAAAAACTACTGAAACTTTTTTATTGGTATAAACCTTATACCAATAAAGAACGGTTCCAGTAGTTCTTCTGGAGTCTGTTTTATAACCTGGTCAACTTCAAAGAAGAACAATACTAGTGCTCCCTCCTCTCACTCTTCCCCACAATCACCTTATTAGACTGGGCTCAGAAAATGACAACTCTAAGCTCACCCAGTGAACTTGCAAGGCTGAATGTGAACTTCAACCAGGATCTCTTATCTATCTTATTTTTACCCTTTCTCTTCAAAACAGTGCTATCTTATCTGGATAACAATTGTCAATCAGCAAGATCAGTATCATATCCTTCATGGTTAGGAATGATACAAATTGCCCTCTAGCACACCTATTATGCTAAAGAGATCTCAGTGGCCTTTTTTTTTTATCTCAGATATTTGTAGTCATGTGCATATGAATTAAACATACAAGCCACACAATACACAGCAATAATCTGTGTCAGAGTTCCCATACTTGCGAATGAGGATTAATATACATGTCCCAGGATAAATGTTGAAGGATCCAATCTGAGTTGGTCATCAGGACCAAAGGTTTATTCTTCCAAGCTTTCGGGCTTGTGCTGGAACCTATCATCAGTTCCCATACTCCCTTCCCCTCACAAAAGATGTACCTTGTGTGTATTAGAGGGGGGATACAAAAAGTTAAATAGTTCCTATATCACTTCTGCTGCTTTAAAGTGTAAATTTATATTTTTAGCATAAACATAAAATAAAACATAAACATAAAATAAAACATAAAATAAAAAAAGTCTAGGGGTGAAAGGCCAATCAGGGTTTTAATATATCTGAATCAGGGGTGGGTTCTAACTTACCTCGCCGCCGGTTCGCTTCCTCCCGCGCTGCGTGGCCAAAACCAGCAAAAATAGCAAAAAAAAAACCACGGAAACAAGATGGCAGCACATGCGCAGTGCCGAAAACTCGGCTTCTGCGCATGCGGAGAAGGAAAACAAGCGCAGTGCCGAAAACTAGGCTTCTGCGCATGCGCAGAAGCAAAAACCAGCAAAAAATAGCAAAAAAAAAAAGCCAAAATCAAGATGGCGGCATCCACGGACCGGCACCGACAGAACCGGCTCCATGACGTCACCACCGGTTTACTACCGGTTCTATAGGACCGGTCCGAACCGGGAGGAACCCACCTCTGATCTGAATGTACAATATTTTTCAAGCCACATTCCTTCTTTATTTTATGGCATATCATTCTTCCAAAATAATTTTAACACTGTAATACAAACATGACTAAAATACACTACATATAAAAAGCACAAACACCCAAAGACATGTAGAATAATCTCAAATGGCTCCCTAGTAAAATTATTACAAGCCAAATAAATGCAGCATTCTACATGTCTCAGTTTCATTAAAAAGCTGTCCCAACCCTATTTAAACATAAATATCACAATTTTATTCTGCTGAATATCTAAAACATAATAATTGCATTTATTCATAATGGCCTTCTTTAGATATCATAAGGAAAAATTCTTCTTGGGAACAATATACATTTCTCTCTCTCTTCTGTTTGGATTCTACTCCCAGCAAAAGCTGGACAAACTACAGCTTGTTTTTCCCAAGCAGTTTACAAATGGAAGTGAAATGGGTAGGTGGGGGGAACACAGTTGCAGATATTATCTTATTAGAAAGTGAATGAGGAACAAAGCAGAAATACTTAAAACAGAAGGTGCCAGCAAACTGCTTATTGATGGTGCCAAATTTCTGAATGACCTTGATAGATAAATCGATCTTTGCAATGATAAATAAGAAGCTTAACTCATGCAGTTAATATCCATGCAGTCTTTGTTCTTCCCATTTAGTCAATTATCTATTACATAGGGATAGCTCTGGTGTCACATCTGAACCTGGAACTGCACACTGTGTCAAGACAAGACAAGATAACAAATCCACTTGTGGATAGGTTACAAATAGTTCCTTAAATGCAATGCAGCAAATCCTAAGGTTGATATGAAAACCAAATATCCATTTATGCTTTGTTTGCCATCTGATTTGAGCAATGAAGCAGGAATGTCAAGACTGGCCAAAAACTTTTGAACTGAGATGTCTTTAAAAAGAAAAATAAATCATAGGGTGGCTTTGAAAATCTTTATTCCTGTTATAATAGAGTAACCGATTACCTCCTCCAGAAGAGTAATAGTAAACTGTTAATGATGATGCTTACGATTACAGGTAGTCTTGACTTATAACCATTTAGTGATTGAAGTTACAACGGCACTGAAAAAAGTGAATGTTTTTCACACTTATGACCATTTTAGCATCCCCATGGTCACATGACCAAAATTCAGAAGCTTGGCAACTGGCATATATTTATGATAGCTGCAGTGTCCCTGTGTCATGTGATCACCTTTTGCAACCTTTTGACAAGCAAAGTCAAAGGGGAAGCTGGGGCCACTTAACAACTGTGTTACTAACTTAACAATTGCAGTGATTTACTTAACAACCGTGGTAAGAAAAGTCATAAAATGGGGCAAATTTATCTTAATTGTCTTGCTTAGTCATGGAAATTTTGGGCTCAATTGTGATCAAAAGTCGAGGACTATCTTGTATTCCAGTCCTGACAGAAAATAATATCTGACCATCTACCTCAATTTTTCAAAGTTCACATTTCTTTAAATGACACTAAGCACTCTCACTCCCTCCAAATAGCAAGAGATTAAGGCACCAAGCTAGAAAGTAAGTGACCACCCATCTTAGCCATGAAAGTCAGCTGGGTGACCTTGGGCCAGTCTCTGTCTCTCAGCCCAACTTACCTCACAGAATTATTGTGGGGAAAACTATAGGAGATGACCAGGCTTAGCCCAAGGTAGGGGTCAAGCGTGTCATCAGTCTTGACTCCCTGTGCACCCACAAGAGATCTAAGTCCAGCCTATCTTGAATTCAGTTGACTCTTATCTGCAGCAATTTGCTTTGACCATTAGTAGTTCAGATTCTTGTAGAGAGTGCTAGCATGCATTAAACCTGTTTGCATTTGAACCACCTTGCTTCCTGATTTCTTGTGTCTGACAAAAATAGGGTGAAGGAGTATTATGTTCACCGTCTTGTTTTTAAAAATAATGAAGCAGGATACAAATAAATAAAATAAATAAACTATGGGTTGTTCTACCTGCCTACTAATCTAGGAGAGTAAAGAAAGGATCAACCCTCTAAACTTTGCTCTGTTCTACTTTTGGTGGTCTTAGAAACATTTGTCTATGTGTTCTCGCAATATCTGATTAATGAAAAATTATGAATTCAGACAGAAAGCTGCAACACTAAGCACAGAACAACACAAATGAAGAATACAGAGCTTTTAAAAAACAATCTAACATTATGTGGCATCCCAAGGGAGTGCTATCTATTGGGGATGCTCATTTATAAAACTGCAGTCATGCACAAATCAAATATTTTGAATGCATTTTCCTTTAGATAATGTATAATCCATCATTCCTCAAAAAAGAAAGGAAAATTCCCTAACTAATAGCAATATCATCATGATGAGTTTCAAACAATAAAACCCAGTTAGACATAACATAGAAATGAAGGAGTGTGGTTACAAAATCAGGGGCATACAAGAAACTGGACGTCTAACTATCCACCACTGAAATATCTTTCTCATGACAAGTTGAAGTACCTATACACTTGACATAAGAAGGAAGATGCAATGACGAATAGTCGTCACTAACAAGTCCCCGCTGTCACGTTTCTTCATCTCTTCTGCTCCAGTTTAGTTCCAAAACCTAGAGATTAGGGATTCACGCGGGAACCTGTGGCGGAAATGTTCTCGCCACTCATGAGCTGCGACTCTCCTTGAAGTCGTTGCAAGAGGTCGGTCTCTCTCTCTCTCTCTCTCTCTCTCTCTCTCTCGCGCCTTTTGGAACTAAGCGCGCTCTTCGCGCATAAGACCCACGCTGGTTCCCCAGCGTTTCCGTTCCGGAGGCGCTCAGACGCACAGTTCTCTACCGGGCTGAACCTCCAGTCACACCTTCATGGCTGGAGAGAAGACTGCAACTGAGTTACCTCGGCAATCCCTCCTTCGGTTCCTTTACTCCTTTCTGCTTTCCCGCTCGACAAGCGCAAAGACACAGCCTCTAAGCATTGCTCGTTTGTAGCCTAGATGAGGGGAAGGCTTAACGCTCCCTGAATACCCTCCGACCCTTCGCATTTCCTACCTGCTGCCGTTGCTGGGGCAACTGCCCCGGCTGCAATTCTTAGAGGTGTTTCTTACGCCCGGCAAGAGGAAGAAGCCTCCCCGCCGTCTCCCCCGTAGCAGCAGGAGACGGCCGGGGACGCCTGTCGCCGCCATAGCGAGGTCCCTGGGTGCTCAACCACGCCGGCTGCCTTTGACTCGGCCCCGCCTTCTTCCTGCGCCGCTCCGAGATGGCTGCGGAGATGCTCTGCCTGCGCCGCCAGAGGCAATTATTTTTGAGAACTGACCTGCGGTATCCTTTGGGGGAGAAAAGAGAATCTTTTCCCCAGAGAATGGAAGGCTGAACAGATGCAACCCTGCAGCCCATGAGCAAAGAGCTTTTTTAGGAGGAGCAATGGGAACCAATCACGGAGGCCCCTATCTCCAAAATATAGTTTAATACTAGTACAAATTATTAATGGATAGGATTGTCTTTCAAGGCAGGCACATCACACATTATAGCATAATATCAAGAAAGGCTGCCTCTCATCCATCCTGGATACATTGTTTTTTTGGCAGATTAAAGCTATTATATTTGGCTTGCAATCTCCTTTCACACACCCCCCCCACCCCAGTGACTGCTTCATGGCAGCAGACATACTAAAAACTATTGTTTTCCTAGTGTACATTGTGCCCTTGCCACTTAAACATGGTAACTTCATACATGGACTCCTGTTTACTAGGCTGTGTATTCCAATGGACAAAAATTGGTGCAGTGTATGGATTCAATGAACATTTTCTCCCTAGACCTTAAATCAAATCAAATTTTTATTATGGCCAGCAGAGGGAAACAAGTACTGTAAAGGTAGTTGTGGTTTGCCATCACAATAACAACCTTGTGAAGTGAGCTGGGCTGAGAAAAAAATGACTGGCCGAAAGTCATCCAGCTGGCTATCATGCTAATACAGAAG
Source organism: Thermophis baileyi (assembly GCA_003457575.1). NCBI lineage: Eukaryota > Metazoa > Chordata > Lepidosauria > Squamata > Dipsadidae > Thermophis > Thermophis baileyi. Next base: position 1,355,457 of record QLTV01003783.1, read on the forward strand.
AGCTCATATATCCTGGTTTTTAGCCCAGTGCCTAACCACTAGACCAAACTGGCTCTCATTTGCTGTATACCTGAATTTACCGTGAAGCCTAGATTGATTTGTAATTATCTCTGTCTTCACTTATTTCTTTCTTCCCTTAATGCTTTAAGTCAGGTAATTGATTGATGTTCCTAATGCTAACTGATTCTTCTATGATCATAATTTAAACTCTTTCCCTAGAGCATTGCTGGCAAGAAAGCCAAAAACCTGGATGCCTTCTTTCTGGATTATATTACTATTTTGATACTCTTTTTCTCCCAAGAAATCTGGGTGATGGCTAATTTATTTATATCTGGTAGGGCACTTTATAAACTTTGAGCATGACCAAGTGCAAAACATGGAAGACCTTGTATCTTGTATCTAAGATGCTCTAGATTTTGCAATGGATCATATCTTAGGTCAGAATCCACTTTTCAGGTTGGCATGATACTATTACATGAAAATAGTAATTATTAAAAAGGAATAACTTATTATAAACAATACTATCATAAAAAGTCCACCATAAGCCCATGCCACAGCCAAATAATAATAGTTTGTTCCAGAAGAAAACAATGCGCAGAATGGTCAAAGTGCTCGAAGGCTTCGCAATGCGCCACTTTGCCTGAAGATTCATCCAAACCAGGATGGCCATGACACTTGCTCCAGATCCCGAAGGCGACAAACTCCAGACCATGGATGCCATGCCCACGAACAATAGCAATAGCAATAGCAATAACACTTAGACTTATATACCGCTTCATAGTGCTTTTACAGCCCTCTCTAAGCAGTTCACAGAGTCAGCATATTGCCCCCAACAATCTGGGTCCTCATTTTACCCACCTCGGAAGGATGGAAGGCTGAGTCAACCTTGAGCCGGTGAGATTTGAACCGCCGAACTGCAGCTAGCAGTCAGCTGAAGTAGCCTGCAGTACTGCACTCTAACCACTGCGCCACAAGCAACCCTCTCCCTACCAAAGCAGCCAACAGGGCACGCAAGGCAGGTGGTAATGCCATTGCCATCTGGGCAAGGCAGAAAAGCCCTTGTCATTGTGCAAAAGGCAGCTGCAGACCTAATGGAAGTCTCCTGGGGCTTTCCCCTAGGTTTCACCAGCCTGGGAGGGATCCTCCATAAAGCCGGCCTCAGGACACACGAGGCTTCAGACCATTTGTAGAGCTCCACTGCCCTCGAGGATCTGCTGCAGAAGTGGCCAAAGCACAGAGGATGGAACGCACATGATTCTCGAAACAGAGTGGGATGCTGGGTACCTCGAGGAAAAAATGAGCGAAAAGCAGGAGCCCTGAGGGAAGCTCTGCCCGTGGAAAGCAAAAATGGTTTGCGCTGGCTGGTCCAGTGGTGGTTTTTCTGGTTAGATTTTAGAAGCAATCACTAAGGATCAGCTGACAGTAGACATGGTAACAGGTGTTTTCTCAGACACCCACCTCTAATTTGTGAGCTGGTCTCATGTTCTGTCAGAGGTTAGATTCCAGGATGCAGTCTTATTCCCTTACACATTTGTTTGTATGCATGTAGATAAACTGCCTTGAATTGCATTAGATCCATCATACCAAATTTCATTTATTTTTTGTAAATTTCGTTGTTAAAGTGGCAGACTGTGAGATTACATTCTTAGTTGGGAAATTGGTGGCTAACTAGTAATGCTCTCCTGGGCTATCTCCCCCATCCTACCATTGGTTTGAAGCATTGTCTCTACAAAAAACAAAATGATCATTAAAAAGAACTTGATCACTGAAGAGCAAGCAGCGTTTAGAGAGGGGGGAGGCACCACAGATCAGTCCTTAATTCTTCATCATCTGATTGAAAAATACATATCAAATAGACCTGTATCATTATACCATCTCAAGGCAGCCTTTGATATGGTTACCAGGACTAAGCTATGGGAGAAGCTGGAAGCTGCCTCAATCGACCACAGGCTTCTTCATCTATTATGTAACTTACATACTAAAACATCCCTCAAGGTGAGGTGTAATATGCAAGGGTCCCTCTCGAAGTCAGTTAAAACTCAAAAGGGGGTTAAACGGGTGCATTTTGGCCCCCTTGCTTTTCAACTTCCATATAAATGACATGGTAAAATGGCTAAACAAACCAATTTACCACCTCCCAAAAATAGGTGATCGAAATATCGCCCTGCTGCTCTATGCAGATGACACTGTGATCCTCTCCAGGACACCAGTAGGCCTTAAAAGAGCCTTGCACACCCTTGTCCAGTATTGTACCGTATTTTTCGGAGTGTAAGACGCACCTTCCCCCCCCCAAGTGGGTAAAAATTTAGGTGCATCTTATAGACCGAATATGGGCATTTTGGGGGCTCCCAAGCCCTCTGTGCATCGTGTTTTTGCCCTCCCAGGCCCCCAGAAGCACTCTGCAGTGCTCCGCATGGCCTGTTTTTGCCAAAAATGGGCCAGTTTTCACCAAAAACCGCCACATTTTAGGGCGTCCTCTGTGCGTTGCTTTTTCACCCTCCCAGGCCCCCAGAAGCACTCTGCAGGCCAGAAATGGGCACATATTTGGTGAAAACGGGTACATATTTGGTGAAAACGGGCCATGCGGAGCTGCAGAGTGCTTCTGGGGGCCTGGGAGGGCAAAAATGCGACACACAGAGAGCTTGGGAGCCCAAAAACGGGCCGTGCGGAGCACTGCAGAGTACTTCTGGAGGCCTGGGAGGGCAAAAACGTGACACGCGGAGCCAAAAACTATTTTTTTCTTGTTTTCTTCCTGTAAATTTAGGTGCATCTTATAGTCCAGTGCGTCTTATAGTCTGAAAAATACGGTAATTACAATAAACTGGACATAAATTATGAGAAAACGAAGATCATGGCCTTTGCAAAAAGGCCAAAACTTTATTCATGGTATCTAAATGGCCACAAAATAGAGCAGGGGGGTGGTCATTCAGGCCAATAGTTCAAGAAAAGCACATGGAGAATATACGGCTGCCTTGGGCCAAAGATCAGCGAGCGCCATTCTTAAATTTTTCCGCACAAAGGAAGGATATTATGTCCCTGCTGCAATTAAGCTTTTTCTGGCCAAGTCGCTAGCACAGCTTCTTTATGGGACCTTGCTCAGACCGTCAGTTTCATGTTTTACACCATTAGAAATAGTTCAATCCAAATTCATTAGATCAATTCTCCAGATGCCACGTTGTGTCTCAAATGCACTTCTGCACCTGGAGACAGGATTGATAAAAGTCAAAGCAAGAATCTGTATAGTGTCTTTACTGTATAGCGTCCTTAAATCTCTGTCTAAAGCTTAACTTTTTCCACAAGGTCTTGCTCCATTAATCCTCCAAGACAAATTCTTCTCGTCATAGATCAAGGCTGTTGAGTCCAACCTTGCCAAACGAGGCTTCTCCCTAGCTTCAATACTCAAGATGGACTACAACCTAGCAAGATAAACCTTGCGACAAAGGGTGGAGGACATTGAGAGGCAGGTGGACTTAGGGAAAGCTCCGCTGTTTCTGGCTCCAGATGCCATTAGATGAGTTGTTGTTCCTGCCAGCTATCTTAGTCAGTTGGAGTCAGCAAAAAAACCAGAAAGCATTTTCGCTCGCACAGTGCCATGTGCTTCCATCGGCCATCCTGTATGGCAAGTATAAAAAGATACCATTGACGGAAAGACACTGTTCCTGCGGCTCAGGAGAGGTGGAGACTGTGGGTCACATGCTCCTTAGAAAACATATTCTGCCAATAACTGCTAGGTATCCTGGTCGTTCCTACACTACCTATCTTCAGTGGCTGCTTAAGGATGAACAGTCCATAACTACAGCGTAGGTGGCCAGATTCTGCGCAGCAGCACTGGGGATTCATTGTAAACACGTGTCTTCTCCACCATAGTTATGTTATATAACAAATGTGGCAAACCCTTTGCACTGCTTAGTCTTTTCCCTTTTAGCGTTGAACCTACAACAGGCCACACAGTTTATGGATTGTAATTTTAGTATAGTTAGACCATGTATAATTGACAGACTGGATTTTATTATAGATTTTAGTTGTTATTTATTATTTTATACTAGAATTTTTAATTGTATATTTACTGAGCATTTTATATTTGTTCTGGTCTCTGTCTAAGACTGTAATAAACTGATTGATTGATAAAAAGGATTTCCATATTACTGACCTTCTCTTGCATTTCTGACATTTGTTGTAATAGCACTAACAATAGCACTTAGACTTAGATACCGCTTCACAGTGCTTTACAGCCCTGTCCAAGTGGTTTACAGAGTCAGCACATTGCCCCCAACAATCTGGGTTCTCATTTTACCCACCTCGGAAGGATGGAAGGCTGAGTCAACCTTGAGCCTGGTGAGATTCGATCTGCCAAATTGCAGTCAGCCAGCAGTCAGCAGAAGTAGCCTGCAGTACTGCATTCTAACCACTGCACCACCGTGGCTCTGTAATGCTCTGGCAAAGTGTGTTGTCCAGATTTGACTGATCCCCAGTACACCGGAACTGATCAATTATCAAGAAATAATTATTTTCAACAACTTGGTGCATCTGACTTGGTGCTATTTTGGAGTTGTAGAAAATTGGAATTGTCCAAATATGTTTCCTATTGCATTCAATAAAAGAGTGGAGTTTTGCTCTCCTTTCCAGTACATGGTTGGAATCCTGGAGAGGGAAATATGTTTATAGAATAGTTGTGGGGGAGGGATGATTATGAAAAGATTGTGGGAGAAAAACTAAAATTCTCCAGGTCGAGCTCAATTCCTTGTAACTTTATGGTCTTATCCTGGAAGTTTAATTGGCAATAATACAGAAATTATTTGTCATCATTTTCTTCTAATGACTCACTGATCTTCCAGTCAGACTATCCAGAGCATTGGGATTTGTGGCAGCAGCTTCACTGGGAGGTGATTACATAGCCAAACCAAAAGCCTAAGGAAATCTGGACACTGAAAGAAGAATTCTTTGTTTTAATGAAGATATATAAGGCTAGAATGTGAACTGTCAGGGAGCATAAACCAAGAAAACGTGTTTTTTTGCTGGCAAGGGATTTATGTCTACTGTTTTTATTCTTTGAGCAGCTAATTTTTTAAATGATAATTTCATTAAAAATTACAGTTAAAAATAACACAGACTAAAATAATAAATGTATAAAAAGAAATTAATTAATTGCTTCTTAATGTGTAGTTTAATTCATAGACTGAGTTTATACATTGTGCACTAAGCCAAAGTAGTTTGGTTTATGGCTTAATACAATGGTTTTCAAACAGCACAATACCCTCTAAAATAATAACATGAATTTGTGTGCACCTTCCCAATATGACTAAAATAATTGTTTTATTCAAGTTAAAATTGGGCAAGAAAGGTGCCATTTCTAATTGTTAAATAGTTATCTGTATACTCAATAGTAATAGAATTGGACAACTTTATGAAATAAAACATTTTCATTAGAAAAAGTCCCAAAACTTGGACTTGCTTACTTTTGCACCATTCCTGAGATCTGCATTTCATTTTGAAGACAGCCAGATTCTGTTTTAAATCAGTTTCTCTTTTACTGTCTTAAAATACTGCACGTTGGAAATTGCAATCCCAGATTGTAGTTTCTGTAACTGTTAACTGTTGTCTCTCCTACCTTCTTTTTTCTTTTCTTTTCTTTTCTTTTCTTTTCTTTTCTTTTCTTTTCTTTTCTTTTCTTTTTTCTCTTTTCTTTTCTTTTCTTTTCTTTTTTCTCTTTTCTTTTCTTTTTTCTCTTTTCTTTTCTTTTCTTTTTTCTTTTCTCTTTTCTTTTCTTTTCTTTTTTCTTTTCTTTTCTTTTTTCTTTTCTTTTCTTTTCTTTTCTTCCTCCATCACAATTTCTGCTCCTAAAGGTCCTCTAAGGTGGTGACTTTCATCCTGTATCTCACAACCCCCCTGTGAATTGTGACCCACACTTAGGGAAACAATAGCTTAGGGCAATATTAAATCTTTGGCTTATTCAGCAAATTATGGTAAACAAGCCAGAGATTTTGCAAATGTGCCAAGCAAAAACTGACAAAATCATCTAATTTCTTTTTTTAACCACTAGATGTCAACAGGTGATTAAATAATGTGGGAATTACAAAATAGAGTTCTCCTTTGGATATCTTAAGAGCAAACATGCTCAGAAATAATAATGTTAATGTTTTCATCACGGATATATTTCAGTGAAGTTCACAGTTTTTGTATGATTGAGAATACAGCATCTCTCTGCAATAATTAAAACTGCTTGACTTTTTCAGGTTTCTGTATGAATTTGAAAAAATGTTTCTAAAGCACTTTTGAATCATTTTGGGACTGTGCGCTGTCTTAATAAAAAGATTTTGATTCCAGAATGTTCCAAAAAGCAGGGCTAGTTCTGATAATGTTATTCTATCTGTGCTCTGTTGGAATATATATATAAAAAAATGAGCCAGATAACATTGATAGCTCACAGCTGCTCAACTCGTTTAGTTAGAACCCAGTTGGCTCCATAGTTTACCAAGGACCTGGGTGTGATAAAAGAGATGGCGATGACTCAAGCATCAGAGGCGGAAAACTGTCCTGCCTGGACATGTCAGAAAGCCAACTTACCGGCTTCTGAAGTGACAACAGTGCAAGGAAGAAAACCGTCTTCCTACTGTGTTTATTTCAGGAAGATTCTATCGTGCAGACCTTTCTCATTGGTAAAATGCCTTTGGCTTCTAAATATGATTCACCAAAAGATCAAAGATCAAATCCCACAGAGACACTTTCGCATACTTTTTTGTTTGTAACATCATATACTGTAGCTTTGTTCTGATGAATGCCATTGTGCAGAGTTTAATCACAAAATGTCAGATCATCTCACTTGTCGGTGGTTTTACCTATTTATATCACTTTGGCACAGCTGTTTTAAGGAGGTTGATGGGTTATCTGGCATTCTGAAGGTTATCTCAGGAAGTTGTATCTTTGTCCATAAGTGAAACTGCTTGGGATAATGGTCAAATGAATGTCTACTTGCAAGTATAATTTTAAAGATAATTATTTGCCTACTGATTTTTTAAATTAATAGTTCATGGAAAATTTGACTAATTTTAGATTGTTATCTAACTTCCCCTCTCTGGAAAGGGTGATAATGACAAAATAATTTTCAAATGGAATAATGATAAACTATTTCAAAACATCGGATTCTATAACTTTAAAAAGAATTCTCATTACAGTATAAGCTGGCTGGAGAATTCTGGGAGTTGAAATCCACAAGTCTTAAAGTTGCCAAGTTTGGGGACCCCTGCTCTAGAGATACAGAATTCTGCTCTTTGTTACAGTGATATATGTCTGTGGTTATACCTAATTAACTTATGATCTCTGTAGCAAGCATCTTTGCTTAATCCAGTTTAATAAATCTGCATCTAGATTGCTTTGCCTCATCCTAAGTAAGAATGCACTTAAGAGATATTCAAACTAGCTTGGAATTTATGGTAACTTGGATCTAAAATGCACATCAGGTTGTCCCTAAGCTTTCACTACCTAATATATTTTAGTAACATCCAAACAAGGATGTTCCGTAACAGGTGTCCATAAATGTAGTTCTTTCCTCTTTGTGCTCGTTCATCTGAAATTTTGCAGAAAACTTATGTAAGGATGCTGTTATATTGCCTGTGCATTTTTATATAAAAGGCTCACAAAAACTTAGTTGGGAAAATTATCATTTTTTTTAATTCTCAAGGGTTAACTAACAATAAACTAAAATAGAATAAATAAGATGTATATTTGAACTTATATTCAATGTAGCAATTTCAAAAAGGCCTCTTAATGAGCAAATGAAATCAGTTTCTCTCCAAATTTAACAATTTTCTAAAGCTTTTCTCTATTTTCTTCTTGCATTCAAACAGAAAGATTTATGTGAATGCAAAAAATGAAGTCAACTCTGCTTTGGTTCCAAGCTTAAGTATTGTTGGAATCTCCCCTTTTAAAAGACAGTGCTGCTGCTTTTGAGACAAATATTATTTCTTTGTTCAACCCAAACTTGTATTTTTATAGATTAACCCAAGAGATGTTAAACGGGATATGGCTCTAAACTATGATTTTGTTTACTTCATCAAATTTTATATGCAGCAATGAAATATAAACTGTTTTGAAAAAGAAGTTAAGAAGTTCAATGTAAGTTATAAAAGGCTTACAACATGGAAAGGGATAAATAAGGATAAACAAGGATACATTTCCCAATAAACATTTTTATTTGGATTAAAAATAAATGAATTCTCGTTATCTACTGTGATCATTTGTTCTGGAGATGACAAAAAAAAGATTTAGTAACAAATCTGTTACTAAATAATATTGCATGCTTCTTTGTTTCTTCAGTTGTTTCCTAAAGAAATATCATTTTGAATGCAGAATAATTATTTAGGTCAAAGATTGGCAGGCAATTTTATTTTGTGATAATGGCTGTCATACCCATCCAGAATCTATCCATCCATCATCTATCTATCTATCTATCTATCTATCTATCTATCTATCTATCTATCTATCTATCTATCTATCTATCTATCTATCTATCTATCTATCTATCTATCTATCTATCTATCTATCTATCTATCTATCATCTCCTATAGTTAGATAGATGTTAATGATGGGACAAGAATGGAAAGTGGGGAATCTGCTAAGAGTTGCCCACTTGGTAAATTGACAGTAGTGGGAATTGTCACTATTGTATCTCCATGTACATTTCAGGAATCTTGAGGCAAAAGAAAGAGAGAATTGAAAAATTCATCTTCCAGTAACATTAGCTTTATTCCATATGTCCTCTCATGTTGGTAAAGTACTCTGAAAATTGAAGGGCGGTTTTATTCTGCACATCTTGTGGAAAGGGATGGGATCATATCTTCTTGTCTTTAGATCTTATTAATAAACATTTTTTTAAAAAAAAATGCTTAATAGCTCATAATTCTGAATGAATTTGTGGAATGTTATCTTATATGAGTGTCATAAGACGTGCTTCCTATGTATATCTCCTGTCAATGCTATATAACTTGCTGACCACATCAAATAAATTTAATTTGAGTAGTGTCTGTCCAGAACATATATGACATTCTGTTTCCAGAAAAAACACAACTTCAGTTAACTTATTCATAGTGGCACCAAATCCTGTATTATCTTTCAGAAGTGATTCAACACAGAAAGCTTCCAGATAAAATGTTTTGTTGACTTCTGTGGTTACAACACTTTTTGCTGTTATTTGCCCATGCCTTTCCAGTAAATGAGCTTAACATCTGACTAGAGGGTAAAATCCCATGGTTGCACCATAGAATGTTTAACTCCACACGTGCTGCAATTCACATGAAATTATGTTGAAACAATGAGTATATGGTCTAATAAAGGGGACAAATATATGCTTCTATACAAGGAGATCTCACTGTGATTTTAGAGCACTGTCAACATTTGTCCTGACTTGCTAAACTATTGGTATGAAAGCAATATTCTTTCATCAATTTTCATGGGATTTCACCACAGAACCTCTTACTAGGTTCAGACCTCAGCATCCAAGATATGCTACTAATGCACTGGGTTTTAAGAGGCTAAACTTGTATCACTGTCAAGAGGGAAGGCAAAATCTGAATACATTTTAGCTTTCAGATACAAGGACTGCATATGCATGGGAATTATACATACAAGTGTGATACTGTTCCCAACCAGAAATCTGAAATCACTCACTTGTTCCTTTCTGTGTCCTCAACTTTGTCCCTATTTTTAGGCCTTTATACGTCAGCAATGAAAAACCAACCCTACTTTTTTAGGGGGTTTGAAACATGCTCTTTCTAATGAGAATGATTTAACAGAGTTTCCAGAAGGTCTTTTTTTGTAAAAGCGGGCTGAAAAAAACCTATTTTTGGCATTTTTACAAAAACCGTCACCTTTACACTCAATTTGTAAACTATTGGAAAGCAGTAGGAGAATGAAATTTTATATTTGAAAACCTTGTGTTGCTAAGTTATTACGCACAAAGTTTCACATTTTTCATACTTTTCCTTCCAGAGATATAAGAAGCCAAACTTTAACCTTTTTTTGAGCTGCAATATTTTCAGCCAACTTTGCTCCAAATTATCTAGATGGAGATCGCTCATGAGAATGTTTTTATTATTTTTGTTTAATAGAGCACAAAAAGTTGTACAAGATGGCCAAGTTTTGTTTCTCTCAACAAAATATTACTGGAGATATTATGTCTCAAAGTTGCTGGAACCTCAGAGTCATACTGTAGAAGGCTGTGGTATGGGGTCACACAAATGACTATATCTCCACAAGTATTGCATCGGCACACGTAACACTTTGCCGATGTTCATTGGGGACATGTGTGCATGTTCACACAAAATTTCATTGAAATCCATGATGGTCGAGCGGTGCACTTTTCTGAAATCAGACCATTTGAAATGGAATGACCCAGTAAGTAATCCCCATACTTATCCAAAATAACTTAAGAAAAACAAAACAATCAACAAACCTGAGAGGCAGGTTTTCCAAAAATAATGCAGGGAGAACCAAGGAATAATTAAATCAGACAATCATAGCTTATTTAGCAGATAAACTAAATTTGATATTTGCTAGCACTGTTTATTAAAATAGTAAGGTAAAGGTTCCCCTCGCACATATGTGCTAGTCGTTCCCGACTCAAGGGGTGGTGCTCATCTCCGTTTCAAAGCCGAAGAACCAGCGCTGTCTGAAGATGTCTCTGTGGTCATGTGGCCGGCATGACTAAACACCAAAGGTGCACGGAACGCTGTTACCTTCCCACCAAAGGTGGTCCCTATTTTTCTATTTGCATTTTTACATGATTTTGAACTGCTAGGTTGGCAGAAGCTGGGACAAGTAATGGTAGCTCATTCCGTTACGCGGCACTAGGGATTCGAACCGCCAAACTGCCGAACTTTCTGATCAACAAGCTCAGCGTCTTAGCCACTGAGCCACCGCATCCCCTATTAAAATAGTACCTTAGTACAATATGTGAATCTAGCATATATGTGACAGTTGATGGTAAAGAAAAGCTGCCAGCCTAAATAGTACAAAAGTCATTTAATATTATTAATTTTATACTAATCTCAGAAAGTATGATGGATTTTGAAGAACTTGAAGAAGCTACTAAATTTCATAAGGAAATGCAGTGTTTCTGAGCATGTTCCTTGTGACATCTTCCATTGGGAAAATAGTTTGTCAGCATTTTGGAAAATAGTATGAAAATTTACTCAGAAGTATGAAATGATATAAAAATTACTTTTTAAGTATACATAGAAGTTGAAAGATTTTTCTATGAAACAGAACTGATAATATTTTCTCATATCCATGAGAATTGGCAGTAGAAATGGATTTTGAGGAGATAATTCATGGTTTTGCAAAAGAAGAAGAAGAAGAAGAAGAAGAAGAAGAAGAAGAAGAAGAAGAAGAAGAAGAAGAAGAAGAAGAAGAAGAAGAAGAAGAAGAAGAAGAAGAAGAAGAAGAAGCCAAAAAGCACATTTTTAAATAAATTAGCTTGTTTATGAAATGTTTATAGTAAACAATTATATTATGGATTTATTTATAAAATGTATGTAATATTACTATTAATAATAAAAATAATATAAAATAAAACATCAACAAGATAATCTCCACGATTCATAGCAGGGGTGTGAACTATGGCCCCTTTATGACTTCTGGATTTCAACTCCAACCAGCATGGCTGGCTCAGTAATTTTAGGAGTCAAAGTCCACAAGTCATAAAGGGGCCATAGTTCCCACCTCTGATCCATAGGCTTCATACAACTCTCCCTCAGGATGGATGTTATGTTGAAAAGTAAAAAGGAAAGGAAATATTTTAAGGATCAGGTAGAGAAGCCATAGTGGGGATACTATGTAACTTTACACATTATTTCAGAATTTTTTGGTGTTTGTTCGTAGTGAATGCAACTGTGAGAATTAGGCCCCACATTGTGGGAGGAAAATAATTTGTCACCAGAAAAAAGGACAGATGGAAAATGGACCTCCCATCCCAAGAGAGAGGATTATTCCCCTGCCTCAATTACATAGAGAGAGAAAGAGGCACAAGAATTTCAACTTTAGTTTCACTAGAAAGCAGACCACATTTGATATTTAGAAATTTTGGAATTCTTTCATAATGGCTTCTTAGCTTTTCCATAATAAAATTACTTCGCAAAAATTCTTAAATTCTTATGTGCTTATTAATTAGTTCCAGTCTACTTTGCTGGCAGAAGTAAGATGGATAAATTCCACTTCAGGAAATTTGGTCAGAGAAAGGGTTAAATTAAATGCTAATGGGTGGAGAAAAGCAAACCTCCAGAAAATCAAATTTTGAGCAGCCAATCAACCTACTAGATGTTCTCCTCTCAGATATTTGTTGTTTGTCTTTTACAAGGAGGCAGACAGTCTCCATTTTGCTTTTGTCTGGAGCATTTTTTTGTTTGTTTGTTTGTTTTTGCTCCTCCAAGTCTGGCTGGAAGCCAAGTAAGAGCAATGCCTCAGCCAGCGGCAACAAATCTTGAGCTACGATTGGTAACGTTAATTGTAGCATTGATTTATGTTTTGTTTTGTTTTATGGATGAGACCTTAGCTGAGGTTCTGGTGTGTTTCCCTATATAAGATCCCAGAAGCAACAGACCAAGATCAACCCCTTCAGAAAGGAGTTATTCATTCTTTCTCCCTTCTCAATTTTCTTCTAGACTTCTGCTTAATATAAATAGTAAGATACTTAATGAGTCAAAATATTTGGAAAGAAATATAGTCCTTAGCTTACACTTTCTGATTAGGTCAGACTGGAGAAAGAAGAAGTTATTTACTTCTTCCTAGAAAAATCAGTTAGCAGAGTATTTTCTGGATTAAAGTGATTAGTAAGCAACATACTTGGTCTGTTTTCCTCGTATCTGTAGAGAGGGTAAATAAGGTTGTAGCATGTTGGCTAGGAAACTCCCTTGTAAGAAATATGGATGCCTAAGCCACACATCAATAATGTCTTCCTTCTTGACTCATGAGACGGGATGGCAATATATAGTAAGTGCATTTGTCCCTTCTTGCAAAATTATACTGGACCTAATGTTGTTTGGGTCCTAAGAAGACATAGCTAGCTGATTGGATCCTAAGCAGGAGGGCTCTACCCTGCACTATTGCATTCCAGCCCTAAAGATCCTCTGTTTTTATGTCCGAATTCCTAGGTTTTGCAGGAATAGCCCAAAGCCTGTTTGCAATTTAACAGTCCAAAATCCATCATAGAGAAAAGAGTCCACTCTATTGGAGAAGACCAGAGTTAATCACTATCACTGTGTAAGAAGTAGTAGCTTTCCCATCTGTCTTCAGTGACTCACTATCCTTGTCAAGGTATATCAGAGTCCAGGTTTGTTTTGCAACCCTGATTCTTAACTTCTTGCATACATCAAGGATGTACCTTCAGGAAATTTTATACATTTTAAATATTTAAATAAATAAAAGTTCTTCAGCTGTTCATAAAACTCAATCGAAGAGTTGCATTAAGATGCTTTTTTACAATTCTCTAAGGAAAGGAATCTGGTTGATCACTATTAGTGCCAGCCAAGCCATTGTCTTGGCTGGAACTAATTTAGATTTAGATTTAGTGACCTCTGTTATGATTGTGATGAAAAAAAATAACTTTGCGACCAATTCTCGTGAAGGTTGTAAAACAAAGGAACGCTAAAGAAAGATTATAAGGATAGTCACTGTTTCATTTAGTGACTGCTTCATATAACAAGCAAATTTGCTATCCCACTAGTGGTCGCTAAACAAGAATTATCTATGTAACCTGAATGGTTATGCATACCAGCACATCAGAAAATTTTACTCCAAACTTGTTCTGGTAATTTTGTATATGCAATGAGTGTTTGATGGAAAAGTAAGTACCAAGTACCAAGTAGGAATATGTATGAAATATTTGCTTCTCAGCCCCTTTCATCTAAGCAAATTTTTAAAGCAAAAGAATCACTGCTTTCCCCCAACTTTGTGCTATTCAGATCTGCTAGATCAGGGGTCTGCAACCTTAAACACTCAAAGTGCCATTTGGACCCGTTTCCTACAGAGAAGAAAACATTGGGAGCCACAAAACCTGGGTGGGCATGGCCAACTCGACGTCACTCACTCCCACCCAGTCACATGACCCCCTAGCCACGCCTACCCAGCTGGTCATTAGGGCAGACAACTGGTTGTTAAAAAACACCGGGAGCCACAAAACCCTTTTGACATCTCTCTCTCTCTCTCTCTCTCTCTCTCTCTCTCTCTCTCTCTCTCTCTCTCTGTCTCTCTCTCTCTCTCTCTCTCTCTCTCTCTGTATCTCTCTGTATCTCTCTGTGTGTCTCCCCTCTCTCTCTGTATCTCTCTCTCTCTCTCTGTATCTCTCTGTCTCTCTCTCCCTCTCTATCTCCTTCTCCCTCTCCCCCTCTTTCTGTATCTCTGTGTGTATGTCTCTCTCTCCCCCCTCTCTCCCCTCTCTCTCTGTATCTCTCTCTGTGTCTCTCTCCCCCTCTCTCCATCTCCCCCTCTGTATATATCTCTCTCTATCTCTGTATGTCTCTATGTCTCTCTCTCCCCCTCCCTCTCCCCCTCTCTCTCTCTCTTCCTCTCTCTCTCTCCCCCTCCCCCCCTCCTCCGCGCCCCTCCCTCCTGTTTTGTCCCAATAGGGGTGGGGGAGAGC
>QLTV01003783.1:1375664-1415371 GCA_003457575.1 Thermophis baileyi
GGAATCTGTCCTGTTAACCTGCTGTATGGTCTTGGCCACTGTGCTACAACTCAGTTGCAGGGTCTTGTCAATCTTCTGATAGCCTAGGCCATCTTTATGTAGAGCAACAATTCTTTTTTTTTCAGATCCTCAGAGAGTTCATTGCCGTGAGGTGCCATGTTGAACTTCCAGTGCCCAGTATGAGAGTGAGATCGATAACACCAAATTTAACACACCTGCTCCCCCTTCACACCTGATACCTTGTACCACTAATGAGTCACATGACACCAGTGAGGGAAAACGGCTACTTGGGCCCCATTTGGACACTGTTATACAAGCTGTATACTCACTACTTTACATTGTAGCCAAGTGTCTTTCTTCAGTGTTGTCACATGAAAAGATATACTTAAATATTTACAAAATGTGAGGGGGTGTACTCACTTCTGTGACATACTGTATGTGCCCTGAGCTTCACAACTCAGTGTTTTGGTTATAATGATCCAACACAATAATCACATTACCATTGTTTAATTTTTAATTTAAGACCAAGTTCTCATGCCAAGATCTAAAAATTACCCACTTTTTCAAAAATTAACTTTAGTTCTGAAATCTAAAGGAAAAAAAAGCCATTAAAAATGAACTATTAATGGAATTCATATTTGCATAATTCTTTCATTTCTGGAGTTCCTGAAAGATCTTCTAGGTTAGTGAGGTTAGTTCCACTTCCTATGCCTTAGCAATTTTTCACTTAGGTTGTGATGTTGATAGAGAATATTCATAGCCTTCTGTGCAGAATATGGATTTCCCCAGATTGCAAAACAGCTATAAGGTCAAACAGCCCAGGGGCTGTGCTGCAGCGCTGCATCTTATACTTGCACAATCTCTGCCATCACAATTGTGCTAAGCTCTCCTTGATCAGTTTCCATCCATTGTTCCTTGTTTGGTCTTCGGGTATTTTGGAAAATAGGTTATCCTCCTCCTCTGTGTGACAGCTCCTCAAATATTGGAATACTGGTATCATGTCACCCCTGGCCCTTTTCTCCACTAGACTAGCCATGTCCAATGGCTGCAACCATTCTTCATATATTTTATCCTTCAGCCCCTAATTATCTTTGTTGGTCTTCTCTGTTCTCTTTCATAGATAAGATTCTCTGTTTCCAAAATAACCCCAAATATCACCCATCATTTTCTTCTAGATTTATTCTTTTTTGGTCCTAGACACCTTGGTTTTTCCGCCCACTGAAAATCAAGCATTCAATCAAGCATTCCAGTTATTGGGGCGCAGGTGATCATCCCAATTATGCAGTTATGTGGTGAGACATAATTATGAATTATGTACTTGAGTTATGACAGAAGTATGTCTAGACCATTTGCGCAATAGCATTGTGATGTATATAATGACAGTTTTGATGTCATAGCAGCTTCTACTGATACCTATAATCCTAGAACCAGTTTTAATAGCTATTCACAGAGATTCATCTCTGTCCTTTAGTCCAAGGGCACTTTGCAAAGAGAGCGAGTTTCTGCATAACTTTTGTGGTTGTGTACTTGGAAATAAGGGTACAGCCACCAAACCACCAGCCTCAATGGTAAACAATAACTCTGCTACACTGTCTCTTGTGCTATTGCTCAAACAATAATGTGAAAAGTTCAATAATCTAAATATGAAGGGCTATTATTTTTCTAAGGGTAAAGGAATGTTAATTTATTCAACATTTCAAATTGGAGAAAACAGAGCAATATAGAAAATAATTACAGATATAATTATAAAAGTAAATCAAATTCTATTCCAAGAGATTAATCTCAAAATATCTATATACGTGAGTTAGTATTCTGGCCAAATAGACATGAATGGGATTTGTGATTCAATATTTTGTGCATTGATCTATGCCAGTCAAGTAATTCAGCTGGTGAAATCTATTGTTTGTTTACTGAGGTTTTGAGGATGTTCTAAGAGAAAATAGCCAAAATATTTTACAGTATAATATAGTAGTAACACTGAAGCCCAAACATGAAAATGGAAATAATTGTAATTCATTATAAAAAGTCCCACAGTCTTAGGTTGCTACAAAGGCCAAGAAGTCTATCCTCCCTTCTTTTTTATGAGGAATGAAAAACAATATACTAATACATATAAACTAGGAGTACATTGAAAAAGTTTAGTGAAATGCCTTGTTTTCTTTCCTTAACTTTGGATGTCTAGGATGTGGTTATGTTGCTTTCATAAACAATGGCACTGTGGGAAGTTCCCACATTGGAATGCAATGGAGGACAATGCGGTTAGCAGAAACAGGGAAAAGGAGCATACAACATTAGGAGATTTGGTTTTAGGAACATTTTTTTCTGATATTTCTAGCAATTACAGTATGTGATACCGTGTTTCCCTGAAAATAAGACCCTGTCTCATATTTTTTTGAACCCTGAAATAAGCGCTTGGCCTTATTGCCATGCACTCAAAAGCCCGATTGGGCTTATTATCAGGGGATGTCTTATTTTGGGGGAAACAGGGTAGTAGCATGGTTCAGGAATTCTAAAAAGTAATCATGCCTCATGATTGTTGTTGAGCTTGATGTTGAGCTTTTAAAAATTAACAAGGGTTTAGAAATAATGTGGACGTGGGTGGGGCAGAAATAATCAAATATCTATATCAAGCAATGAGTACATTTTTCCTGTTATCAATATAACTACAGGAATGGGCAAGAACTTCTCCTGATTGTTTCAGGGCAATGAAAAAGGTGTGTATAACTAATACTCAGATATTCACTTTTATGATTTACTAATTCAGATGTCTTATTTTTTAAGCTTTTAATCCCATGTTTATCTCCTTTCCTCTCTCCCTCCATTCTTTCTTTGTTTTGCACCATCACTGATCTTTTTGAACTTCACTCTCTCTAACACTTCTTTTTCTTCCTATATCCTAGTCTGTAACCTATTCTATTTTCTTCTCTTCTTTCTGCATTATGCTGTCTGAAACCTAGTTCTCTATAAAAATCTAGTAAAAGAGCTGATATGGTTCCCATCTTCAAAAACAGAGGAAAAGTGGATGCAGAAAACTACAGACCAATCAGCCTGACAGCAATGGTAGAAAGTATAATCAAGCAACAAATCTGCGAATACCTATAGGCAAGCATAGTTATAACCAGAAGCCAACATGGGTTTGTCAAAAATAGATAAGTCCAATCAAGTCTTATTGCATTTTTTGGCAAAGTTATTAAATTAGTGGACCAGAAAAATGCTGTGGACATAATTTACTTGGACTTCAGTAAGATCTTTGACAAAATAAACCACAGTCTACTTCTTGGAAAGATAGAAAAATGTGGGATAGATAGCATCATCACTAGATGGATTCATAACTGACTGACCCTGCACTCAGCATGTAGTCCCTAATAGTACAACATCTATATGGAGGGAACTATGCAGTGAAGTACCTCAAGGTTCTGTCTTAGGTCCAGTAATCTTCAACATCTTCATAAATGATTTAGATGAGGGGATAGAAGGGGAACTGATCAAATTTGAAGACTACACCAAGCTGGCAGGAATAGCCAATACTCCAGAAGATAGACTCAAGATCCAGAAGGATCCTGATAGACTTGAACATTGGGCTCTATCCAACAAAATGAAATTAAGTGGTGAGAAAAATCAGATTTTACACTTAGGGGAAAAAAACCAAATGCACAGGTATAGATTAGGTGGTATTTGGCTCAACAGCATAATTGTGAGAAGGATCTAGGAGTCCTAGTGGACAGCCACTTAAATATGAGCCAATAGTATGCTGCAGCCTCCAAAAAAGCCAATGCAGTCATACGCTGCATTACCAGAGGGATAGAATCAAGATCAAGTAAAGTGTTGGCGACGAAGATGGGATACTGAAGAAGGACAAAGGGACTATTGTTCCACCTTGTGGCATCCACGGCCATCTTGTGGCATCTGTGGCCATCTTTAAGGACCGATCTTGCTCCGGTCAACCTGAGGATGGCTACTCAAACTTCCCCCGCACCAGCAATCTTCGACCCGAAGACAGAGGAGTGGCACACATACATGAGCCGATTCCGAATGTTCCTGGAGGCCAACAATTACCAGGATCTACCCGACAACAGGAAGAGAGCCCTCTTCCTCACCTACTGTGGCACAAAAATCTACAAAATGGCACAGACCCTTGTAGCGCCTGCAGACATCGAATCTATTTCCTGAACAACTCTCCAAAGTACCTTGAGGGACCACTACGCACCGGCTGCAACCCCCATGGTGAGCAGAAATGAGTTTTATCATCGGTGACAAAAAGAAGGGGAGACCATAAATGACTTTGTGGCCAAATTTAGGGAAATCATGACGAAATGCGAATTCATCAACCCTGAGGAAATGATGAAGGATAGGATCATCCTAGGAATGAGGCACCTCAACCTCCAAAAGAAACTACTGGTGAGGCGAGGAGTGACATTTAAGGACGCCATGGAAGAAGCGAGAGCGGCTGAATCCTCAGACAACTCCGCAGCTGACATCAGGAAGACAAGCGGAGTGCATCGAGCCCACCGAGAGCCCAACTGGATGACCGAGGTTCCCGAGGACGAGGACGAATCGGAAGAGGAGGAAACCGTGCACCCCATCCATCCCGACAAACGGGTAAACCCCAGAGACTATGATTTTAAGCAACCACATTGTTTGGGTTGCCTGGGAGCCCATGCCAGAGCGGCTTGTCAGTTTAAGGACGCAATCTGCTGTCGGTGCCAGCGAAAAGGCCACATAGCCAAGACCTGCAGAGCCACACAACCAACACCCTATCAACCCAAACCAACCATGGGATCCGGGAGACCAGGGCAAGCCAGACCTGGATTCCAATGGAACAGGCGCCGAGAAGACCAATATCCAGACAATCGGGGAATCTACCACACCACCGTGGGCCACTCAGATGTGGGTGAGGGGGAAAAATTCCACGTAACGATCCCCATCAAAGGAACCCCCTTTGGAACTAGATACCGGGTCAGTCTTTACCCTCATGTCATGGGATACCCTAAAACACATCAAACCAACCACATCAAGGGGACAACTCAAACCGTAACCCATAAGGCTGAATAACTTCCAAGGGAACCCAATTCAAGTACTGAGTCGAGCCGACATCCACATACAATTCAAAGGGTACTCAGGCAAGCTCCCTCTGACCATCGTCACGGAGAACTGGCCCACACTGCTGGGCATAGAGTGGTTCAAGCCTTTGGGAATACACATCACCGGAATCAACCAAATCAAGGGGGACGAACTCGACTAGCTGCTGGCGACTTTTGAGGACGTGTTCGACGGGAGCCTAGGTAAATATATGGGCAAACCTATTTCATTTAACCTAGACCCCAGCATCACCCCCATACGGCTCAAGCCTCGGAGGGTCCCATTTGCTCTGCAGCCGAAGGTGGATGAGCAATTGGATAAACTCATTGCCCAGGGTGTCCTAGAGCCAGTCGATCATGCCACGTGGGAGACCCCAATAGTCACCCCCATAAAGCCAGATGGGTCTATCCACATCTGCGTGGATTACAAATGCACAATCAATAAAGCGTTGCAACAAAGTGCATACCCAGTACCAGTAGTGTAACATCTGCTGCACTCATTGGAAAATGGCCAAATATTTGCAAAATTGGACTTGGCCCAGGCCTATCAGCAATTACCGATGGACACCGCCACCGCAGAGGCCCAAACTATTGTGACTCACAGAGGGGCATTCAAACGCTAACACCTGCAGTTTGGAGTAAGTGTGGCCCGGGGGCTCTTCCAAAGCATGATGGAGCACCTACTACAGGGCATCCCAGGAGTAGTCTCCTACTTCGATGATGTCCTCATATCAGGAGAATCCAAGGAACAACTCATGGGCCATTTAAAATAAACCTTGGGAAGGTTCCAAAAAAGGGGGCTCAAAGTAAAAAAGGAAAAGTGTAAAATCGGCATAAAAAGAGTTGAGTTTCTGGGCTATCTCATCGATGGGTCAGACATCCACCCCATGGATAGTAAAATAAAAGCCATCAAAGAAGCCCCTACCCCAAAGAATAAAACTGAGCTTCAAGCCTTCTTAGGATTACTGAACTTTTATAGTATTTTCTTAAAACAGAAGGCGACCGTTGCTGAGCCACTCCAGAGACTACTGGGGAAGACGACCATGTGGACATGGGGGCAAAGAGAGGACGAGGCATTTATAGCCGTTAAAGAACTGCTCTCATCTGATAGCGTCCTAATACAGTATAATGAAACTCTTCCCCTAGTACTGATATGTGATGCATCCCCTTTCAGAGGTGGGGCAGTCCTAAGTCATCATCTACCAAACGGCTCAGAAGCTTCCACAGCTTACTATTCAAAAACAATGTCCCCAGCCGAAAGAAACTACAGCCAGCTGGACAAGGAAGCGCTGGCTGCAGTGGCTGGAATCAAACGCTTCCACGAGTACTTGTATGGTCGGAGATTCAAATTCATCACCAACTACAAGCCACTGCTGGGACTTCTTGCTGGAAACCAACAGACTCTGAACTACATGCCCCCCAGAATGATAAGATGGTCCATCTTCCTAATGGGATACGACTACAAATTGGTGCATCGCCCCGGGAAGACCATCGGAAACGCAGACGCCCTCAGCCGTTGCCCCATACCAGAACTCATGGAGGACCCTGCGCCAGTGGCACAAGTATTATTGATAGACATTGACAGAACTAGCCCAGTCACATCAAAAGAGATCGCGGAACACACGAAAAGAGACAAGGTGTTATCCAAAGTCGTGAACTGGGTGTTAAGGGGTTGGCCACAAGAGAAGACGGGGGACGAATTTAAAGGGTTTCAAAATAAGCAACTCGAACTGTCAGTACTCAAGGGGTGTCTGCTATGGGGGAAGAGAGTTGTTATACCCCAGAGCTTGAGGAAGCAAGTGCTAGAAACGTTGCATGTGGGGCACCCCAGAATTGTGCGCATGAAAGCACTAGCTAGAAGTTATATCTGGTGGCCCAACCTAGATCAGGACATTACAGAATGGGTGGCCACCTGCATGCCATGCCAGGAGACGCGGCCGGCTCCACCATGCATGCCACCCCAGGAATGGTAGGTACCCAAGGCTCCCTGGTCAAGGATACATATTGACTTTGCTGGACCTATGGGTGGACAAACGTTCCTGATCGTGGTGGACGCATACTCAAAGTGGCTGGAAGTCATAACAATGCCCTCTATAACAACAGAAGCGACCATCAGAGCATTATGACAGATGTTTGCAACCCATGGTCTACCTGACGTCGTCATCTCGGACAACTGTCCACAGCTCACCTCCAAGAGTATGGAGTCCTTCCTGGCCAAGCAGGGAATAAGACATGCCCTGGTGGTGCGGTTCAGTCCAGCAAGCAATGGTCAAGTTGAAAGAATGGTGAGACTCACCAAGGAAGTGCTCACCGAAATGGGACCAGGGAACTGGCAAGAAAGAATTGACCAGTTCCTGTTAGCCCAACATATTACGCCTAGCACAGCCATGAACAGAAGCCCAACTGAGCTATTAATGGGATGGAAATTAAGGTCCCGACTGGACAGGCTAAACCCAAACTATCACCCCGAGACACCCTTGGACTCTACCAGGCCGATCAGAGCGTTCGAAATAAATGATTTGGTGTTCGCCCACAACTATGTGGGGTACCTGAAGTGGGTGAAAGCCAAAGTTGTGACTGTTATAGGGCCAAAGTCTTATCAAGTTGAGCTGGACGATGGACAAGTCTGGCGGAGACACATAGACCAACTCCACCGGAGGCTAGGAGAGTCAGGAATATGTCAAACCGATGAACCGCAGGCACAGACAGTCCCAGAACAACACAGGGAACAACTCGGGTCTCTGCCCCGAGGAGCACACACACCAGTCGAGCGAGAGGACGACACTGGAGAACCAGCCCTGACTACACGAAACCACGACAACCTGCTCTCAAGCCCGGGGGAGGTGCGCGGACACTTATCTGGAGCTGCCGGGGTCCAGTAGAGCCAGCTGGAGCAGGAGGACGGAGACGCTAGGCCGGAGACTGCCATGCCCAGCCAAGGATTCCAGGTGGTTCTACTGATAGATCCAGGAGAGGCAACAGTCACGACCACACAAGGCAAAGATCCAGGAACAACTGATTTGTGCAGGCCCAGTAGGACAATTAGACGCCCCACCTACCTGTGGGACTACGTGATGTTCATCCATGACCGATTGGACAATCCTCATTCTAGGAGGAGAGTGGTGTTATGTACGGACGGATGTAGCCCGGATTTGCATGGCCGCCGCTGATTGACTAATCTAGTGGCGGGAAAAATAAACCGCTGTCAGTGGCCGGCTAGCCTGCCGGAGCTCTTTAAATAGAGAGCCCCAGCAGCCTAGCCGGCAGTTTGTATTGCTAGCAGCTAGGGAAATAAAAGGTGCTGAACACTCCCGCATCTTGTCTCTTCTTCCCACGACCCGATCTAACAGCTTGCCTTCAGAATTTGTGGGTAATCCATCATTGGAGGTTTTTAAGAAGAGATTGGATAGATATTTGTTGGAAATGGTATAGGTCTCCTCAGAGGTGGGTTCCTTCCGGTTCAGACTGGTTCGCCCGAACCGGTAGCGACCCACTGCTGACATCACGATGACATCACGGAGCCAGTTCGGTCGGTGCCGGTCCGTGGATGCCGCCATCTTTTTTTAAAAATTTGTTTTGAAATTATTATTTTTTTTGGAATTTTTTTGGGGGGAATTTTTTTCCGGGTTTTTTTTCTTCTGCGCATGCGCAGAAGCTGAGTTTCCAGCACTGCACATGCGTCGCCATCTTGTTTTTGGCTTTTTTGGGGGGGGGAAGAATATTTTTTTATTTTTTTGCACTGTGCCTGCACGCGCACGCGCGCAGCCATGAGGCGTGGCCATGCAGCACGGGAGGAAGCGAACCGGCAGTAAGGTAAGTTAGAACCCACCCCTGGGTCTCCTGCTTGAGCAGAAGGTTGGACTAGAAGACCTCCAAGGTCCCTTCCAACTCTGTTATTCTGTATTCTCATTTGAAACAATAAAAATATCTGCGAATTAACCACTTCCAATTGTGGGTGACTTTTTTGCTTCCACAGTTGAATGTTCCTTCTGCATACGTAGGGAAGTGTGTGCTATGAGATGCTGGGAGTAAAGGAATACTAGAAACATAATTTAAAATTGGAATGGATACTGGAGATCATCAGGTCCAACCTCCTGCCCAGCACAGAAATCCAATGCTACAGCATCCCTAACAGATGCCATCCAGCCTCTCAGTCTGCTCAAACATGTCTAATGAAGGATAGTTCACCATCTCTCAAAGCAGTCTATTCTATTGTTGAACAGCTCTTACTATTAGGAAGTGCCTATCTTTTGGAACAACTCTGAAAATTCTGCCCCACCTTCCTCATGTTAGTCTTTGAGATGTCTGAAGCCATTTATCATGTCTCCTGGATGTCTCCTCTTATCAGAGTAAATACATCCAGTGACTCCGGTTGTTCTTCATACATTTTTTCTTCCCAGTTCCTTATCCTCTTGATTACTCTTCTTTGGACACACTCCAATTCGAAAAAGTCCTTTCTAAAATGTGATGCCCAGACCCACATGCAATATTCTAAATGTAATCTTGATGCTGTATTTCCTTCCAGCTTGATGCAGAATCACTGATGTTATATGATTATTGACATTTTTATTTATCTAATGGTAGCATGATCCAAGTCTCTTTTTGAATCATAGAATCTGACATTAGATCTCATCTGGTCCAATCTCTAGTACAATCCATTAGAGCAGGGGTGTCAAACTCGCGTTATCACATCGTCATCACGTGACGTATCGTGACTTTTCCCCCCTTCGTTAAACTGGGGGTCGGCGTGGCCAGCGCATGATGCATCTGGCCCGTGGGCTGCGAGTTTGACGCCCCTGTACTAGAACATCTCCTGCAGATAATCACAGTTTCTCTTCTGAAGACCTCTCAGGAAGGTCACAACTCACAAGTTCAGGAAGCAGCCTGTTTTGCTGCTTGGTAGCTCCTATAGTCAGAAAGCTATTCTGGTTATTTAGCCTGACCCTTCTCCCGTGAATAATTTTAACTCATTGATTCTGGTCATGCCTTCTAGGACAATAGAAAACAAGTACCCACCCTCTTCTTTGTGAGGACCCTTCAGATATATGAAGATTGCTATTATACCTTTTGTTAACTATAGCACTTAGACTTATATACCGCTTCATAGTGCTTTACAGCCCTCTCTAAGCGGTTTACAGAGTTAGCATATTGCCCCCAACAATCTGGGTCCTCATTTTACCCACCTCGGAAGGATGGAAGGCTGAGTCAACCTTGAGCCGGTGAGATTTGAACCGCCGAACTGCAGCTAGCAGTCAACTGAAGTAGCCTGCAGTGCTGCACTCTAACCACTGCGCCACCTCGGCTCACTGATCTGTCTGCTTGCAAAACATGCCCATACGCTCCTCATGAGGCGTGACCTGCAGACTCTTCACTATCATGAAGAGCCTGGGAGCCATTCCGTCTTTCTTTGAATTTCCTCCAGTTTGTTACTGTCCTATGGAACTATCATGCCACACTTTGACAGATGAGACTTGACTAGGGCACAACACTCTATAGTAAAGCAATTAGAATGAAACAATGATTTTCCATTGATTCAATGTTTCTGCTAATGCACTATAAGATGGTACTTGCCCTTTTTACATCCTCCTTGCATTGCTGATTTAGGTTTAACTTATGGTACCCCTACAGATCTAAGTCTACCCAAATATATACATGTGTTTACATTTTTCCTACCCATTTAGGAATTTTACATTACTCTATTAAATGATATCCTTCTTTTCAATCTAATTCAGTGTTTAAGACTGCTTAAATGTTTTTGAACCGCTCCAAATTTGGTGTTATCTGCAAACAAGTGGAATGATTGATGAGGACTCTTTGGATGTAGTGATTCAGCCAACTGAATCTAATAGGAGTAACTTCTGGCCGATATTTTACCATTTTATGAAAGAGAACACCATGAGACACTCTTTCACTGAGTGTATAGCATATCCTTGATCTACTAAGCTAATCAGTTTATAAAATTGATAAGATTAGACTGGCATGATTTCTTCATGAAGACTCAAGCTGATTCCTGTTAATTAAAGCATGCTTGCATAAGTGCTCGTAAACGTATTGCTTGATAAACTGCTTGCCTGGTATAAATGAGAACTTGACAGGTTTAAAATTTAGTGGGCCTTTTTTCTCTCTCTTAAGGTGAGGATGAAATATCTGTTTCAGTCATCTTTTCTAGTAGAATCTTCTGGGAGAAGGCTCGATATACAGTAGCTGCCCTCAAAATAGTACATGCGGAACAATATTAGATATAAGTGTTTATTTTTTAAAAGACATTCTACCATGATATTCAATTATTTTACATTAACTGCAGCTTGTTAACAATTCCATTAAATCTGTAATATATAAAATAGTAATGTGTCACATATTATCTTGATGATTCACTTGGTCCAAGAGGCAACATAAAAAAAGAATATCATGTAGATAATTGATTAATATTTCTAAACTGGACTACTGAGCATTGATAAATTAATTACCAGAAATAAATTTCATGCACCAAAGTGGTAAATATAAATCAGCCCCGAGTTGCATACTTTTAAATGTTTAATTTGTACTATGTGGCTTCATTGTGGTTATATTTTTTTGTATTCCAGAAACAACAAATCTACCAAGCCTCAAAGTAATTTGGCAATACAAGATGAACAGTAAAGACCTAAAAAAATACTAAGTGGTTTTAAAACATTGCTTAACATTTCCACATAAATTGTCATATTGAAACACTTTCTAAAACATTCATTGAAAATACAAAGTCATCAATTTTTCAAAAAAATACCCATTTATGATAGAAATAAGTCAAAATGTGGTAATGCTTGTACATGGCTGTTGCATTTAGCCTTTAGTAAGCTCCATTGAAATGAATAGGGCCCAAAAAGGCTGGCAGGGAAAGCATAGGGTACAGATAACTTTCTGTTTACGCTTTTTGGTATGCATTTATTAACAGTTTTAAATCCCACTTTTTTTATATAAATTCCACTATGGCTCACAACCTATTATTACATTCAAGAAGGCAATCAACGTCCATTAGTTTCGAAGAGTAACATAGAGGTAGTCCTTGACTTAAGACCACAGTTGGGACCAGAATTTCTGTTGCTAAGCAAGGCAATTGTTAAGTGAGTAAGTGCCCAAAGTTATAATCTTTTTTGCCATGATTAAACAAATCACTATAGTTGTTTAATGAATCATGTGGTCATTAAGTGAATCCAACTTGTTGGAAATTAGCTGGAAAGATTGCAAATGGTGGTCATATGATCCCAGGAAGTTGCAGCTGTCATAAATAAATGCCACTTGCTAAGCGCCTACATTCAGATCACATGACCACGGGGATGGTGCAATGGTCATAAGTGTGAGGATCAGTTGTAAGTAACTTTTTCCAGGGTTATAACTTTGAACAATCAGTAAGCAAATGACTATAAGTTGAGGATTACCAGTATATCATGTAGATTGCATTGAGTATATATCTGATATGAAGAAATTTAGATGGCCACGAGAGCATGGCACTGGAATTTTAAGTGTATAGAAACTCTGGGAGTTGAAGTCTACACATCTTAACATGGCCATGGTCGAGAAATGCTGATATAGAGAGGTAGCAATAAATACATTAACATATGTTTGAATAATAAATACAACAAAGTGGGAACCGCTAAAGGAATAATTAAGTCTTTGGGTTGTCGTCTTCTGCCAATTTTTCTTTCTTCCTTCCTTCTCTCTCTCTCTCTTCACAGAAGTGTTTATTCTTGCAGCTACATAGCCAAGCAATAGTGTTTGTGTCACAGGTTACTAATTCGCTGCAAGAGACCAGAAATAATTGAAAACATGAGAAGCAGAAAAAGGCAGAGCTGTCTCAGCCACATACAACTTTTTCTTTCTTGTCCATATACCTTGTAGTCTCAGCGATAGATTTACTATTTCTGTCTGCAACAGACCATCTTACCCTAATTACGTTTTGTTAATGGAGATTTTAAGAGCACCAAAACATCTTGTGTTTATAGGACCTATTTTGTTAGGTATAAAATACATTTTCTTGCTGATTACACTGCATTTATATTACAATTGTTGACAGCATTATTAAAATCATCTTTGTGTGGGTGTGTGCGCGCGTGTGTGTGTGTGTGTGCGCGTGTGTGTGCTCACACATATGTATGAAACATATTGCAATAGAATTTGAACAAAATAAGAATTCAGATTTCTAACACACACAAAAAGCAATCCTTTATTCAGGTTGCTTAAAAATCTCACTACCTTCAGTAAACAATTACTGTTGCTGGATTAGAGCTGTACTAGAATGTGGTTTCTGCATGCAGGTCTACTAAATCAGGGGTCTCCAACCTTGGCAACTTTAAGACTTGTGGACTTCAACTCCCAGAATTCCTCAGCCAGCAAAGCTGGCTGAGGAATTCTGGGAGTTGAAGTCCACAAGTCTTAAAGTTGCCAAGGTTGGAGACCCCTGTACTAAATGATCTTTATAAATACCTTTGTAAATCTTTGGATAACCTTCTGAACCCATGGCATTGTCGTATTCAGGCAGAATTTTTTCCCATCTTTCCTGGTGAGTCTGTGACAGTGGAAAGAATAACATTAGTTTCTGAGTGAGATCAAACAGCTCTTAGCTGGCCTGGAGTAACTAAAATGCAGCAGGCTAGCCCTGGACACTTACATGACTTCAGGCCTAATGCAGTGTGGTCCCTCAGGTATGAAATCCACAGAAGCAATGGACCCGGTTGAAATTCCATGGGAAACGACCTTCACACACTGGCAGCGCAATTCTCTTGCTGTGGAGGAAAAAGAACCAGAGACTCACAATGCAATCCTACTCATATATATGCAGATATTACGAAATCTGTCCCCTGGCTATACTTTCCAACAAGTATAATAAGGAGATCCATACCGAATATTTAACTGCAAATATTCTCCCAAGGATAAATGCTTTGACTGAAAAATAAACAACTCCAAATCTACCGGTAGTCTCATAAATGAATCCCACACAAGCAAGCAAAATATTTTATATGATTGTAAGCATTTGTTCTTATATTAGAACTGCAACAACATCAAGGTTTTCAACCATATACAGGTAGTCCTTGACTTATGACCACAATTGAGGCCCAAATTTTTGTTGCTAAGTGAAAGATTTGTTAAGTGAATTTTGCCCCATTTTTCGACTTTTCATGCCATGGTTATTAAGTGAATCACTGCAGTTGTTAAATTAGTAACCTGGTTGTTAAGTGAATCTGACTTCCCAATTGACCTTGCTTGTCAGAAGGTCGCAAAAGGTGATCACATGATCCCGGGATACTGCAACCATCATAAATGTGAATCAGTCTGAATTTGAATCACATGACCATGGGGATGCTGCAATGGTCGTAAGTGTGAAAAATGGTCATAAGTCACTTTTCTCAGTGCTATTGTAACTTTGAATGGTCACTAAATGAGCTGTTGTAAGTAGAGGACTACCTGTATTTCTTTTTGAAGTTTATTGAGAGATATTTCATTTTTAATTGAATCAATGTAATCTTAACATCGTGTATTTATACCTTAATTATATAATCCCATTTTTTTAGTCTCCCCAGTTCCTCTTAATCTTTGCGTTATCACTATAGAAACCTGGTCTTAATAAATAAACATTGATAAAAACAGAAAATAAGAACAATTTTTTTACAATATTACTTTATTCTGAAGGGTTTGTGTGGTTATTCTCAATCTGTTAGCATCCAAACTCCAACTATCATATTCATTTATCATGTAGTTCACTCTATCTTCTTTTTTATTTCAGACTATTTAAATTCTGGCTTATGCAGTTATTACCTGCATTGTTATGTTTTCCCTTTGATACAGCACCCTTACATATACAGTACCTGAGAATAACCTAAGCATAACCTAATCACCATGCCTGAACTGATAAGAAAATGTGGGAAATTTCCCCATTTTTCTCATCTTCTGCACCTTTTCTGTTCCAGTTTTTCCAGCTAACCTGGCTACCTTAACAGGAGGTATAATAGTGCTGTATTGGTTTTATAAGTAAGAACCAGAGCAGCTTTTTAAAATCATACCTGAGAGGCTCCACTTTTTCTGAAAGTAGTGATATTTGGATATGAAGAATTAACTATTTTCATGGGGTTTTGGGCTACATAATGCCTTTGAATATAACCCAGGCTACTGTAGATTATACTACAGACTGTCTTAACTTAGCTAGTATAGCATGGATATTTTTTTAACAGCCACAAAAAAATCACAGCTACTTTGTGAAGAAAGTTTTAACTTGCAAAAATATTAAAATATACATAATATACAAAAGTTAAATATGAGAACAAATAATAAAAGGAGCAGTCCGAGTCATTTACCATAGGCATGAAAGGTTGAACAGTAGTGGTCAAATGATAGAAATATATGGATTTTGAAATATGAATATAGATTATTTTAATTTGCTTAACAAAATTATTAAAGATATTCATGGAAGAAAAATATTTGGAAAGAATGCTAAAATGTTTTATGTTCTTTAAATTATTTGGTAGAAAGAGAAATAAATAGATAATTTTACATTCTAATCTAAAAATAATTATGGAATTATTTGAACATGAGCTATTTATTAATGAGTTAAATTATAAACTCTTGTAGTACTGATGGTATATAACTCGACCTTCAAATTATTATAACATGATAGCTTTTTACTAATAAAAAAGTTGTCAATTTTTTTGGTAAGTTATTTTGCCATGATAGAAATTAGAATTTACCTTATTTCACTATCGGACAATCTCAGACAGCTGACACACAAATAATGGACTATTTTTACTTTGTAGTACTTTTTATAATTGTGATATGTGGTATTGCTTGGGATTTTTAAAGTGGAAAAACTTATACCAATTTTTGGTCGATAAATATATTTGTTATTTTCATTCAAGCTTGTATTTTGCACCTTTAGTTTGAAACCACCTTAATGGGTAAATAGGACTGTGAATGTTGCTTAAATATTCATCGAGTCCCAAGTTCTGTATGTGAATGTCAATAAGGTCCCTGGTTCTGCAAAAGCACCACAAGAAAGCATATGTATTTCACAGAAATGATGAGTTTTCAAGAAGAGATTCATCAAGCACAAGATATTTTGTTTTTTGGTGTCATCGTTGTTTAAACAGCAAACAGAGACGATGACCATTCTGCCTCAGAAGCATCTTCTGTTCACAGAGCTTTTGCTCGCTCTCGCTCTCGCTCTCGCTCTCGCTCTGGTATTGAGATCCTTCAGATGCCTAGTGCTAAGTTTTCTACGTTCTCATATTCGAATTGCACTACTAAGGTACCACCGCCTTCTCTTCCCATCTGCACTAAATGAAAACAGAAAACACTTGAAGTCTGACGACCGCAGTGCACAATCATCTCCGAAGCACAAAATACCCCCTAGAGATAGGATGCCCCTACAAGAGTTTGTTTCTGCGCGTGTGAGGCTGGGAAGCTGGATTGTGCCTTCTTCAAAGTTCTCTGCGATAAGACTACGAGACGACGTACCTTTAAGCAAGTGAGTTAGAGTTGCAGAGAAATCGGCAGGGAGCCCGACGAACGAGTGGCTTTGACCGCGTCACCCCCGCGCTCTCTAGCAACCTCCCGCGACGGTGGGGAAGGATTCCATAACCACAGTTGTACGACTTCTTACCCCTCAGAAACACCGCTTGGCCCAAGGGCAGCGACTGCTACCAGCGCATACCAGCGCAGAGCGCAGAGCGCAGAGCTGTCAGGCAGCCCTGGATGGAAGACAGCTGCCCGTTCGCCTTCTTACCTGCAGCTCCCTGCCTGGGGTCAGAAATCAGCTTACCCTGGGTCTGCAAGGCGCTCCCGGCGAGTAGTAGGAAGAGGAAAAGTAGGGAGGTCGTGCGGAAGGCTAGGCAGCTCATGTTGGCACAAGGGACTGTAGCGCACTCTGAGCAGCTCCATCCAGCCGCCGGGCTTTTATCCCTCTTGGGCTGACCCAAAGGGATAACGACCCAGGCGAGGCAGCGGTTTCTTCAGAAATTGTCAACGTCGGCGCTATCAAGACCCACCCCTTGCGACAGCAAGGGCGAAAAGGGCGGAGAACGATCCCTGAGCCAATTCCTCGAACTCCGGGTTAGGAGCTGAAGAGTGGGAAAGGGAGGGGAGGGGAGGGGAGGGGAGGAAGGAAAGGAAAGGAAAGGAAAGGAAAGGAAAGGAAAGGAAAGGAAAGGAAAGGAAAGGAAAGGAAAGGAAAGGAAAGGAAAGGAAAGGAAAGGAGGAGAGGAAAGGAGAGGAAAGAAGGAAAGAAGAGGAAAGGAAAGAGAAGGAAAGGAAAGAAGAAGAAAAGGGGAAAAAAGAAGAGGAAAGGAAAGGAAAGGAAAGGAAAGGAGGAAAGGAAAGGAAGAAGAGGAAAGAAGGAAAGGAAAGGAAAGGAAAGGAAAGGAAAGGAAAGGAAAGGAAAGGAAAGGAAAGGAAAGGAAAGGAAAGGAAAGGAAAGGAAAGGGAGGGAGGGGATCATGAACAGGAATTTATTTTGTCTGGACATCGGTGGGAATGTGTGTCCTCCTTAATCTGCAACAATTAAGAGAAATCAGGAAAGGGATGCTGTTTGGAAAAAGGTACCAAAGATATGGCTGGGCTAGAATCTAATCGGCCTTAGCTGATTTCAAAACGCTCATCAGGGACCGATAGGTTAGTTTTTGGAAAGATCACCAGGCATTCCTAACAATGAAAGCTAGACTGGAAAGACAGGGGAAAAACCCCAGAAGAGGACAGTGGCAAACATTTCCCTATTGCTCACAAGCAAACAAACTATATATAAAGAGCTGATGTGGTTCGTATCTTCAAAAAAGGTAAAAAATGGATCCAGGAAACTGCAGCCCAATCATCCTGACATCAATATTTGGAAAGATCCTGGAAAAGATAAGCATCAGATCTTTTTTGTTTGTTTTAACCATTAAGTTGTGTCCAGCTCTTGGCAACTTTATAGGCAAGTGCTCAAGCAAGCAAAGTTATTACTAGAGGCCAGTGTGGGTTTGTCAAAAACAGATGATGCCAGACAATTTTTTTTGACAAAGTAACTAAATTAGTGGACCTGTGAAATGCTGCGGACCTAGTACACTTGGACTTCAGTAAGGCATTAGACAACAACCACAATCTACTTCTTGGTAAAATAGAAACATATGGGGTAGACAGCACCAGCACCAGATAGATTCATAAATGACAGACTAGTTATGAACTGACTAGTTATCCCACACCTACAGGGAGAGAAGCATGCAGTGGGATACTCTTCAAAATCTTCATAAACAATTTAGGCGAGGGAATGGAAGGTGAACCCATATAGTATGTAAAGGACACCAAGCTCGGGGGAATGGATCTTGATGGACTCGAACACTGGGCCCTATCCAACAAATGCAATTCAGTGATGAGAAAAGTGAGGTTCTACAGTTAGGCAAGAAAAAACAAATGCACAGATATATAATAGGTGGTTGGTGGTTCAACAGCAGTAATTGTGAGAGGGATCTAGAAGTCTAATAGAAACCACTGTGTGTTGTAGCTGCCAAAAAAAGCCAATGCAGTCCTAGGCTGCATCAACAGAGGAATAGTATCAAAGTGATAGGTAGAGTTATTACCACTTTATGCTGCTTTAGTAAGACCACACTTGGAATACCATTTCCAGTTTTGGTCACCATGATATAAAAAAGATGTTGAGGCTACAGGAAGAGTGCAGAGAAGAACAACAAAGATGTTAAGGTGGCCGGAGGCTAAAACATATGATGAACAGTTGCAGGAATTGGGTATATTTAGTCTAACAAAGGACTGGGGTAGCATGATAGAAATCTTCAAATATTTGAGGAGCTGTCACAGAAAAAAGGTCAACCTATTTTCCAAAGCACCTGTGGGCAGGACAAAAAGTAATGGATAGAAACTTATCAAGGAGAGATCCAACCTAGAAATAAGGAGAAATTTCCTGACAGTGAGAACAACTAATCAGTGGAATGCCCTACCTCCAGAAATTGTGATTGCTCCATTACTGGAGGTTTTTCTGAAAAGATTGGACATTCACTTGTCCAAATGGTACAGGCTCTCCTGCTTGAGCAGGTGGCTGAGCTTCCAAGGTCCCTTTCAATTATTATTCTGTATTCTGATTCACTATTCTATATGGCGTTGACCTTGTAGTCTCTAGGATTGAGCTGGCTCTAGGGAAACTATATTGTACCCTACAAAAAACTATATTTTACCCCAGTCTGAAATGACTGGGATGCAATCCTTTCCTGAAGCTATTGGGTTTCAGGCCCTTCTTTGTCTTAGCTTCAAGTTGCAATTCAGAATCTGGTTGGGCAAGGTTGTTTTCCCAGGCCTGATCAGGCAAGATAAAATAATGGAATGGGCCGTTTAGAACATTGACTTCAGTAGCTGCTTGGCGCACCTATCCATTTTAAGCAGAAGGGTATCTATAGTCTTCTCCACTTGAACATATCCAAGTCCATCAGCTTCTGGATAATTTTCTGACTTGCACTCTGGAGTTAAAACAGATCTTGACTTTTTTTGTTAAACATTTTGAAGATTTTGGCAAGAGCGCTCTCTCTCTCTCTCTCTCTCTCTCTCTCTCTCTCTCTCTCTCTCTCTCTCTCTCTCTCTCTCTCTCTCTCTCACACACACACACACACACACACTCACACACACACACACATTATGTGCATAGTTATTCATGCCCTTGTCATCTCCCATTGGATTACTGCAATGTGTTCTACATGGGGCTGCCCTTGAAGAGTATTCAGAAGCTACAACTAATACAGATTGCAGCAGCACTGACAGTTCTGCAGGCCCCTTAGGTGGCATATGTAAGTCTGCTGTTACACGAGCTTCACTGATTGCCAGTTTCTTCCAGATAAAATTCAAGGTGTGGGTCATTGCCTTTAAAGGCCTTTATGGTAAGGGTCCAGGGTATCTGAGGAATCGCCTTACCCTGATGTGACTAATCTGCACCATTCATTCCAATGGAAAGGGCCTACTTCAGATCCATTGGCCAAAGAATTTCAGCTGGCAGAGTCCAGGAGAAGAGCGTTTTTCTGCTGTGGCCCCGTTCCTCTGGAATATACTCCCATCAGAGGTGAGGACCATCCCTACATTCCAGAGCCTAAAAACTTGCTCTGCGACATGGCCTGGGATCTCGACAGGGGCCTGCTATATTGGGGGTGACTGACGTGATAGAGAAGATTCTCACCCTCAGGCTGCCCATTATCTTGGTTCTTAAGTTTTATCTTTTTATTCCAATTTTAATTGTTTTTAGCACTTTTTAAATTTTATTATATTGTAAGATACCCAGAGACACAGTGTGTGTGTGTGTGTGTGTATCTATATCTACATCTACATCTCTACATCTCTACATCTCTACATCTCTACATCTCTACATCTCTACATCTCTACATCTCTATCTCTATCTCTATCTCTATCTCTATCTCTATCTCTATCTCTATCTCTATATCTATATCTATATCTATCCATCCATCCATCCATCCATCCATCCATCCATCCATCCATCCATCCATCCATCTATCTATCTATCTATATATCTATCTATCTATCTATCTATCTATCTATCTATCTATCTATCTATCTATCTATATATCTATCTATCTATCTATCTATCTATCTATCTATCTATCTATCTATCTATCTATCTATCTATCATCTATCTATCTATCTATCTATCTATCTATCTATCTATCTATCTATCTATCTATCTATCTTGCATAAATTAAAATATTTGTACTTTAGATATCTGTACACATCTGGAAATGTAGTTATTGTGTGATCTTCAACTTGTGTTATTTTGAAATCAATGCATTTTATTTTCATTCTCAAGTTAACAAATTAGGGGTCAGATCAAGAAACCTTTTGGGTCTGGTTTGATTTGAGGTACTGTATTTGGGAAAGGGGGTGAAACTGACAATAGTTTTATTAATTTTCCTGTCTAGTCTCAAAATAGCCCAACTGATCAGCATTCTGCTTCATTTCATATCTCACCTCATCAGTTCCTATTTTGGAAATCTAGTTCTCTCTATCCCATTCTATATTGCCAAGCTAATTGCCCATTCCTGTCACAGCTCTGCCTATCCCCTTTCTGGAACCATATCAACCCTAGTGTTTCTCCATGTTTTTGTTTTTAGTTCATTCTATTTTAGCTCAAGAGTTGCTTAAAAGAGATAGAGAAGGAGGGGCAGCTTTGAGAAGATTCCTGAGTTCAGAATGCCTCCTTCTCCACTGGTGAATGTTTTCTTCTATGATGATGTATGGAGGGTGAGCAGCAGCAAAGCCAGGAGAGAAATACAGTCACCTGACCTATAATGACCAGCTCATTCAAAGAATAGGACAACATATTAAACAGAGCAGATATAATATTGTAGGAAAGGAACAACTGGCACCAATTTAAGGATAGACAATATGATGGACAGCACTTTAATTCAGTCATTGCTTTTCCAATGGGACTAAATAATTAAAACTTAGGAGTGTCATTGCTGGGTGCATTGCCTGCTCTCAAAATGAATTGTTGGGACAGACTTAAATGGAGACTCATGCGAATTATACAGTGCATGTTAGGAATCTCCTATCCAAAGAATATTATTTAGATACTATATTTATTGCACATGTTAGGTTTCATTTTTCTGCAATCCAGTAGTTGCTGCACACAATATATTGTTTGTAAAATTCAGGGGTGAAATTCAAAATTTTTCCCTACCGGTTCTGTGGGCGTGGCTTGGTGGGCATGGCAGGGGAAGGATACTGCAAAATCTCCATTCCCACCCCACTCCAGGGGAAGGATACTGCAAAATCCCCATTCCCTCCCCACTCCTGGGGGAAGAATATTGCAAAATCTCCATTCCCACCCCACTCTGGGGCCAGCCAGAGGTGGTATTTGCCGGTTCTCCGGACTACTCAAAATTTCCGCTACCGGTTCTCCAGAACCTGCTGAATTTCACTCCTGGTAAAATTGTGTTAGCCATACTAGGTAGACCAAATAGGAAACAGGATCAGATAAGCAATTCTGCTTTATTTTAAAGCTGCATTAACAGAATTTTGCAAGTCTGAAAATACAATTCTCCCACCATCTCCTTTACAGCTCAAGAAACTAGGGAGGGTTTCTTATGAGCCTCTTGTCCTACCAACTATGAAGTTGTGGACTATGCAGTTTCTTATCTAACTGTTCTGTAACAGCATCTCTTGGCCTTGTCTCCGAAGGTCTTTTCACATACCTTTATAGATGATTAGCTTAATTCGTGACACCTGCTTCATGTATGACCCAAAGGGCCATCTAATACTCCTAAATATTTTGAAATACTATTCTTTGGACAAGTGTTAGTATAATATTTCTTATATGTCATAAAAAACCAAACAAGCTTGTCTGCAAATTTACTTCCTGGCAAATATAGCTAACAGGGAAGTGTAGTTGATTCATGAATTTAATTTCCAGCAACTCCTATTTTATGCAAAACAGGGGAAGGGGAGAAACAGGTAATAAACATCAAACGCAGTGACTCCAGATAATATCTCACAATTGTTAATCTCCATGCATTTCCTTTTTGACAGTACATGCTTTTTAAAGTATCTCACAATCCCATTTTTTTGGTAAAAACATAACAAAGGAAATTATTTAAAACTGACTTCAATTTGTCAGAACACAAATAACATTCTTTTGACGAAGGAGCCACTTTTCTTCATTTAATAAATTTATTCACATTCATGCACCTTTGATAAATCCTAAATTGTTCTAATTCCTGTCCAATAGCTGGCCATTAGCAACTCAGTGATATATAGCAACTTCCCCAAGGTGATTTTGCAATTGCTCTGTCAGATAAGCAAAACCCTTAGAAATAACTGTTATATAAGTGAACTAAGCCACGTGCTATTCATAGGAAAAGGTGATTATATTCAAT
Organism: Thermophis baileyi; assembly: GCA_003457575.1. NCBI lineage: Eukaryota > Metazoa > Chordata > Lepidosauria > Squamata > Dipsadidae > Thermophis > Thermophis baileyi. Next base: position 1,398,622 of record QLTV01003783.1, read on the forward strand.
GATCAGAAAATCTTGGGATTCAAACAACCCAAAACCTTTTACATAAGAGAGAGGCAGTTCCTTTTTTATCAGAGCCTCAGACAGGGCTCCCAGGATTTTGCAGGATTTTGGAGTTAAATGATTAGATTATTAGTACACTCAATAAGTAAATTGTTGGGATGGACTGCAAAAATAGTTACAACATTAAGAGCAACAAAATATTAAAATATATTCGTATGCAACATAGAGAAATGAAGCAAGAAATTTCTACTATGAACCTGGTCTAGTAATAAAAGACTGCTTAGGGAGTATTTTACTAAGGCAGGGGTATCTGCAGGGGGAGTAAAAAAATATCGAGATGGGGGATGCAATGCGATGATGATGATGATGATATTTGTGAAATCATGTCTAATGCCATGTCTGATTCTACGGACCAGCTCTGTCCATATTTTCTCATTTTGTCTGGCTTTTTTCAGTTGTTTTATGCTCTGGCTGGTGTCAGCTATGATGGTGTCTAGCCACAATGTTTTTTGGCAACCTTGTTTCCTTTTACCTCTGGCCTTTGAGTCATAAAGAGCCGAGGTGGCGCAGTGGTTAGAGTGCAGTACTGCAGGCTACTTCAGCTGACTGCTAGCTGCAGTTCGGCAGTTCAAATCTCACCGGTTCAAGGTTGACTCAGCCTTCCATCTTTCCGAGGTGGGTAAAATGAGGACCCAGATTGTTGGGGGCAATATGCTGACTCTGTGAACCGCTTAGAGAGGGCTGTAAAGCACTGTAAAGCGGTATATAAGTCTAAGTGCTATTGGTATTGCTATAAAGGTTCCAGGCATTTATAAATGTAAACCCACATCTAGAGCTCCAGGGAGAAGGAAACTGTTCTGGCAGGAGTTGTGTTTGTAAATTTCATCGACATGAAAAGGTGTAAGCATATCTTTCCATTTGCAAGATTTCTGTCCCAAAATGCTCCCACCCACAATGCCCCCCATCCCTGAAATGGTTATACATAGCATTCTACCTGTTAAATTTTCATCAATACAGTAGAAAATAATTTCACCATTTAGTTGAAAATGTTCTTATAAATATCTAAACATTGTGACAATATCATTGTTTTTGCATGCTTTATCTTTGATTTCATATATATTGGCACAGAAGAGAGAACATTGGTGGGAAAAGGCAGGCATATTTTCAAAATGTTTTCTGTTGCACTGGAATATTTACAGATGCAATTAATTTTCTATTTAATGGTTTGTATTAATTAGGTAAATAAAGTTTCTTTAATTTCTGTATGTGCATTTTAATTAATCTTTGAAGACAATTAGAGGTCACTATTCAGGCGTGAGGGGAAGTAAGATATTCATATATCCAACATATAATGACTCTTTTAATATCAAACAGGACGAACCCTTTATGTAATGATGTCATTTCTGTGCATTAATTGCTTGATTGCTTGCTTTTTATTTCTAGGGAAACCATATAGTTTGGACCCATCCCCAAAGAAAATTATTACTGTTAGTGTTCGGGGTGCAGTGATTTAGAGGCTTAATGATGCTGGAACTGCTGGCCAGTTCAAGTCCAGCTCTGTGAGAGGGAATGAGCTCCCATCACTGGATCCTTAGCTCCTGCCTACACAACAGTTCAAAAGCATGCAACAGTGTGAGTAGACAAATGGGTACCACTTCAGTGGGGGGGGGGGAAATCTAGCTGCATTCATGTGTGCGGAGAGTGGAAGCCTGTACTGAACCTTGCCAGACGTGAGGCATCATGACATGAGGCAAATGAAGCGAGGGCAGCAGAGGAGCCCAAAAGAGCCAGCAACCTGAGTGCCGCTAATTAGCTGGTATAAAACTAGATCCTCCCTTGCAGTGCATTAAGGATAGGCGCATAAGCGCTGAACAGAATGAACTAGCATTCTAGGCGGTCTAGAAGGGTTCAACCTATTTTCCAAAGCACCAGAAGGCAAGACAAAAAGTAATGGTTGAAAACCAATCAAAGAGAGAAGCAACCTAGAAGTAAGGAGAAATTTCCTGACAGTGAGAACAATCAACCAGAAGAATAGCTTGCATTCAGAAGTTGTGGGTACACCACCACTGGAGGCTTTTAAAAAGAGATTGGATAGCCATTTGTCTGAAATGGTAGAGGGCAGGGGTCTGCAACCTTAAACACTCAAAGAGCCACTTGGGCCCGTTTCCCACAGAAAACAAAACAGGAGCCACAAAACCTGGGTGGACATGGCCAACTCGACGTCACTCACTCCCACCCAGTCACATGACCCCCCCAGCCACACCTACCCAGGTTTTGTGGCTCCCCATTTTTTGTTTTCTATGGGAAATAGGTATCTCCCTGTCTCTCTCCCTCTCTCTTCTCTCTCCCTCCCTCCCTCCCTCCCTCCCTCCCTCTCTCCCTTCCTCCCCCCATCTCTCTTTCTCTCTCCCTCTCCCATCTCTCTCTTTCTTCCGCCCTCTCTCATTGCTCTCTTTCTCTCTCCCTCCCTCATCTCTCTCTTTCTCCCCTCTCTCTTTCTCCCATCTCTCTCTTTCTCCCTCTCTCTCTCTCTCTCTCTCTCTCTCTCTATCTCTGTGTGTGTGTGTGTGTGTGTGTGTGTGTGTCTGTGTGTCTGTGTGTCTCTTCTCGCTCTCTCAGAAAGCCCTGAGTGCTCTCCTTGGGGCTTTTCGCTACCCGTTTTTCTTTCTTCCTTTTGGAAATCCGGGCTGGCTGAGGAATGAGCGCAATCCACAATGGAGGCTTCCCTCCTCCTCCCCCTCCTCCTCTAGTGCGCACCCTCCCGGCCCTGCCAAAGCTGGCCAGGGGGTCACGAGAGGATGGGGAGAAGGAGAGAACCTCCACCGCGGGAAACGGCGGGCAGCTTCTTCTGGGTTTGCTCTCTGCCCAGAGAGAGAGGGGGGGAGAGGGAGAGAGGGAGAGAAAGTGTTGCCAGGGGCAAGTGGGGCAGGGAATGGGCTCCAGGAAGGGGAGGGGACCCAGTCTCCCCCATTGTGAAGTATGCTAGCTTTCACTGTGCTGTGCAAGGCGCTGCAAGAGCAGCGGGCAGGCCATGGAGGGGGTATTGGGTTTTTCCCACGCCCCACGCCAAAGGAAAGCCAGCCGGGCTTCCCTCCTTCCCTTCCCCCTGCTCCCTTCTCCCCACTCAATCCTACTTTGGGGCAGAGAAGTGCGCGCTGGAAACACGTGTTGGGGTGATGTCAGAGTGCGTCTTCTGACCCTCCGGCGCTCGCCTGCAACTCTCCGTGCTTCTCCAGGTCTGGCTTGCTGAGGGGGGAGGAGCAGCCCTGCTCCCCCCCCCATGGCCCCAGCCATCGCTGCCCGGGGAAGGAACAGGAAACAGAAAGTGGCACGTTTCAAAGGCGGCAAACAGCCATCCAACTCGCCAATGGGGCCGCTTCTGCCGGGCCATTTCCCCCCCTCCCGCAGGGCTGTTGTGCTCGGTGCTCGGTGGGGGAAGGGAGCGCTTCCCCACGCTGCCCCCTTCTTTCTCTGGGCCCTGCCGACAACGGAGGAGGAAGGCCAGGCTGGGGATGGCCCCCACCCTGCAAGATCCGCCCCCACTGTTCTCTCCCAGCCCTCTTTGCTGGCAGCAACAGCAAATGTTCCACAATCTAGGCAGAATGCTGTTGCTACGCAAAGGCAAGTAGAGGGGCGCTTCGTTCCCACACTAAGGCTCTGGCCATGCCACTGCCATGCCAGGATGATGGCTCTTTCATTTCTCTGCCGCGACAGGGTGACAGGGAGCCGCAGCAGAGGGCCCAAAGAGCTGCATATGGCTCCGGAGCCGCAGGTTGCAGACCCCTGGTATAGGGTCTCCTGCTTGAGCAGGGAGTTGGACTAGAAGACCTCAAAAATCCCTTCCAATTCTGTTGTTCTATTATTTCTGTTATTTCTGTCAGGACTGCATTGTGTGTGTAGCATGTGTAGGTTTCCCTGACATTGTATGCCATACACTAAATAAATAAAAATGTTAGTGTATATAATTATGAGATTCAGGAAACCCACAAGACTTAAGAATAGTTTTCAAAATCCTTACTTGATAATATATAAATATTGTCATTTATATCCTACCAGGGATAGGAGCCACATGCATTGTCCACATATTAGTATAAATCATAGATAAACAAAGTGGTACCCATGGGCCATAGAGGTCCACAGAATTCTTTCTTGGAATTTTACAAATTGTACCCCAGGACTTAATTTTTTGAAGATTGTTTTAATTCAGTCAAAATGGAATGAGAAATTGGTATGCTGCAAAGTAAAGCACCAGCTTCATGCTTTGCTCAAAATGCCTTTTGGCCCTTATATGCCCAGTTGGTATCCTTAGAAAGTAAAAATAGTTGATGCAGGCATCCCAATGCTTTCTTTGAAGTTTTCCCACTTGCCCAGAAGATAAAATATGAAATTGCCCATTGTTTGTTAAGAAGACATTTTGGGAAAGAAGGTGATCAGACAAAAGCAAAGTAATGCTGATATGACAGAGGTTCCGAACCAGGGCATGATACTGTTGTTAAGTACCAATGAGAGTGTGTATCAGTTATCATTTATTTTTCCATTTATGTATTAAGTATTTATGGAGATATTCCTCAGAAGACAATCTGTTGTACTTGGAATACAACCAAAAAGCTCTGCTGTTCCAAAAAACCCCCTCAAAAAAACTATTTGTCAGTACTGTTCCAAGTAGGATCAAAATGAAGTCAGGCTGAAATCAGAGAAGGCCTATATACATAATTTATCTGAATTATATTTTCCCCCAAAGACGAATGACTCTGGAGGTCTGAATGCTTAGTTCCACACAACTAGGATGTTCTATATGTGTTTTGCCTGAAGTATCTTAAGGACACTGAATACTATAGTGAGGAGCATTAGAGTATATCATTACAAATACATTTAAGCATTCCATCTAGCAGCTCAAGTCATCCAATACAGAATTCTTAGGAAAAGAATTTCAGGGACATTGTGCAATCTTCCTTAAAGCTCTTGTTCATAGCTGAGCCATGTCAAATTGTATTTCACAGTCTTTAAACTGACATAAAAATATGTCAGGATAATTTGCATTGTGCTGATCGCCAAGCACTAATCTGACTCAGTAGTGAGGCATATGAATGGCCCTGTCTTTACAGCTTTACTGTAACAATCTGTAAGAAAAGCAATTGGTAGATTGCTGAAAGATCAGTAAATTTATATTCAAAAGGGTAGAGGTTGGTAAAAAGAGGAAGAGTGCAAGGAGAAGGAGGGGGGAACTTGTACAGGTAGACCTCACCTTAAAACCATTCGTTTAGTGACTGTTCAAAGTTATAACTGCACTGACATACTTACTTTTTAACACCTACAACCATTGCAGCATTCCTGTGGTCATATGATCAAAATTCGGATGCTTGGCAACTGACGTGTATTTACGACAGTTGCAGTGTCCCGGAGTGATATGATCACCTTTTGTGACTCTCTGACAAGCAAAGTAATTGGGGAAGCCAGACTCACTTAATAACCTTTTTACTAACTTCACAACTGCAAAGATTTACTTAACAATTGTGGCAAGAAAAGTAATCAAACATGGCAAAACTGATGTAACAACTGTCTCGCTTAGCAATGGAAATTTTGGCCTCAATTGTGGTCATAAGTTGAGGACTACCTGTACCTGGTGGTGCATCTACTTGGAACAGAAATAGCAAAACAATTCTTCCCACTTTACAAAGTCTTCTTTTGAAAGACAATTCATATATGTTTAATCTTTGGTCTAATAGTCTTCCCAAAGTACTGTTATACCAGTGCATGTAAGACACCTGCAGAATGCCCATGGTATTCACAATATATTCGCAGTATTCAGGTCAGATACTATATAGGTTGATTAGTTTGCAGAAACCAAGGGTTGAGCCAAAATGGCCATGGAAAGGATTACTAGTGAGGGAAGGTCCATTGGCGAATAGGAGTCTGGCAAATGCTGATCTCAGATCATCAAGATTGTGTATCAGCACCATAAATAAATTTGTAATTTATCTCCCACAATTTCTGCCATTTATCTAATTCTATCGTATGGCCAAATTCTTGGCCCATACTATCATTGTTTCTTTAACTTGCTCTTCCATTAGATTCATGCCGAAGATATAATTATATAATTTCTTTATTAATTTCTCATCTACTCCTGTTAAAATTTTATCTAATTCTGTTAATTCATTATAAAACCCTTGCAGTTTTACATCTTTGTCATATCTAGATTTAATCTGTAAATATGCATACCAAGATATATCAATCCCTATTTCGCTCAACTCCTCTCTTTTTTTTAAATCCCCTTCTTCATTTAGAATATCTTTATATCTAACCAGTTTTCTTATCTTAACGTTTGGACTTATCAATGCTTCCATTGTTGAGAGCCACACTGGTATCTTAATATAATGTTGCTCTTTAGTTTTCTCCCACACCCTTAGTAGTGCATTATATTGTTTAGTAATAGCAAAGTAAATAATTGTTCTTTTCTAAAGAACATTTGACTCATGTTAATCCAATTTTCATTGGCTTCAATATTGCTGGAACCAAACCTTCTTGGACTATTATCCCTGAAAGCTTTGTGGTCTACTTCCTCCACCTCCTCATCAGAAGATGAGTCCACTAGAGCTATAACGTTTAAATAGAATATGTATGTTATGTACTGACGTATGAGTGAGTATTTGCATACCAGCCGCTGATTGGCTTAGTCAGCGGCGGGAGAATTGAAGAACTGTCAATGGCCAGCCGGCTGTGAGGAAACCCTTAAAAGCGGTTCCCCTTGCAGCCAGCCGGCAGTCTGCTGTGAGCTCTTGCTAGCCTTAATAAAGTGCTGAATGGTTTCTCGTCTCGGCTATTCTTTCCCACGCCTATCTAACACTGGCGACGAAGGTAGTGGAAGAAGACGACAGAACAAAGGCACCTCGTGGCAACCATCGGCCATCTTAAGCACGTTCCGACCTGCACCGGCCAAACAACAATATGGCACAATAGCAATCTCCGGCACCAGCATTCTTCAATCCACAACCAGAAGAATGGCGCACATATATGTCCAGATTTCGCATGTTTTTGGAAGCGAACAATTTTCAAGACTTGCCGAACACGGACCCAAGACGTATAGACTGGCTGAAACCTTAGTGGCACCAACGGACATTGAATCAATATCCTGGTCCACACTACAAACTGCTTTAAAAGACCATTTTGCTCCCTCCGACACCCCGATGGTGCATAGAAACGACTTCTATCACCAATGCCAAAAAGAAGGGGAAACCATCAACGAGTTTGTTGCCAGCCTCTGGGAGATCGCATCCAGATGCAAATTCATCAACCCGGAGGAGATGATGAAGGATCGTATAACTGTAAGTATGAGGGATCTCAACCTACAAAAGAAACTGCTAATTTGGTGGGGAGCCAATTTCAAAGACATGATCGAGGAAGCAAGGGCTGCCAAATCATCGGACACCTCTGCAGCGAGCGTCCGGAAAACCAGCGGCATCCGCCATACACAGAGAGCCGGGGACCGTCGAACAGAGTTTCAGGAACCAGAGGAGGAGGAAGACGACAACGAAGACGACGACCAAGTCTTCAGAATCCATCAAGACAAGAGGGTAAGCCCCAGAGACTTTAATAAAAGGCAGCCACAGTGTGCCAGCTGCCTAGGGGGCCATCCCAGGGCTACCTGTAGATTCAGGGACACCATTTGCCGCCGATGCCAAAAGCACGGCCACATCGCCGAGGCTTGCAGAGCCTCGCAACCAGCACAGTTCCAAGTGACCTCAATGCAGCCCAAACTGCCCATGGGACCGGGGAAGCAAGCACAAAACTGCTCTGGAACACAGAGGGGCAGAAAAAGGGACGATTACGGATCCCAGGAGACAAGGGGCACATACCACACCTCTGTTGGACACGCAAATGCCAAACAGAATGAAAAGTTCGTGGTCACCGTGGCCATTGACGGGCTACCATGCGACATGGAGCTCAATACCGGCTCCATATTCACGATTATGGCATGGGGCACGTTAAAGCAATTGATGCCATATATCACAAAAAAACAACTTAAGCCATTAGACCTCCGCCTCACCGATTTCCACAGGAACCGGATTCAATTTCTGGGAAGGGCAGAAGTTCCAGTCGCATTCAAAGACTTTAAAGGGAACCTGCACCTCACCATCGTCAAAGGACACCGGCCAACATTGATGGGGGTAGAATGGCTCAAGCCACTCAACATCGGCATCACGGGGCTGCACCAACTAATAGGGGACAAGCTGGACGAACTACTGGCAGACTTCCAAACAGTTTTCAACGGGAGTCTAGGTAAATATAACGGCAAGCCCATATCATTTAGCCTAGACCCCAGCATAACTCCAATAAGGCTTAAGCCCCGCAGAGTCCCTTTTGCGCTCAGGCCTAAAGTCGACAAGCAGTTAGACAAACTAGTAGCCCAAGGGGTATTAGAACCAGTGGAGCACGCCACGTGGGAAACCCCTATTGTCACGCCAATGAAACCAGACGGGTCCATCCGCATCTGCGCGGACTATAAGGGGACCATTAACAAAGCCTTACAGCCAAACACATACCCTGTGCCAGTTGTTCAGCATTTGTTACACTCCCTGGGCAACGGGAAAATATTTGCTAAATTAGACCTGGCCCAGGCATACCAACAGTTGCCTGTCGACGCGGCCACAGCAGAGGCACAAACGATTGTCACCCATAGGGGTTCATTCAAGTGCAATAGACTACAGTTTGGGGTCAGCATAGCCCCTGGCCTGTTCCAATGCCTAATGGAGCGGCTACTAAATGGCATCCCCGGAGTGGTCCCCTATTTCGATGACATCCTCATCTCAGGGGACTCAGAAGAACAATTAATCGAACGGCTGCAAATCGTTCTAGGACGGTTTCAAGAGCGGGGACTTAAAGTAAAAAAAGAGAAGTGCAAAATAGGAGTCACTAGTGTCAAGTTCCTGGGGTTCCTTATAGATGGGTCCAGCATAAGACCCACCGAGAAAAAAATTAAGGCCATGAAAAAAGCGCCAGTCCCCAGAAATAAAACTGAATTACAAGCATTCCTAGGACTTTTAAACTTCTATGCCGTTTTTCTACGACAGAAAGGGACAGTTGGGGAGCCATTGCATAGACTCCTGGGGAAGAAGGCCCAGGGGGACGTGGGGCAAAAGAGAGGCAGACGCTTTCATCGCAGTAAAAGACCTACTTTCGTCAGACAGCGTCCTGATCCAATACAGTGAGACCCTCCCCCTACAACTAACGTGCGATGCCTCTCCTTTCGGAGTGGGGGCAGTACTGAGCCATAAACTACCCAACGGCTCAGAAGCCCCCATAGCATTTTACTCAAAAACACTATCCCTGGCTGAACGCAATTACAGCCAACTAGATAAGGAAGCGCTTGCAACAGTGGCAGGCATCAAGCGCTTCCACGAATACCTTTATGGACGCAAGTTCAACCTAATCACAGACCACAAGCCGCTACTGGGTCTACTTGCTGGCTACCTCCGGACACCTCAATTCATGTCCCCTAGACTGACGCGTTGGTCCATCTTCCTATCGGGGTACAGTTACATGTTCCTCCACCGACCTGGAAAGAGCATCGCCCACGCAGACGCTCTTAGCCACTGCCCTGAACCTGACCTGGTACAAGACCCCACTTCTGTGGCTGAAATCCTGCTCGTCGACATAGAGCGGACCAGCCCCATCACATCCCGAGACCTCGCAGAGCACTCAGCCAAAGACAGGGTGCTCTCTAAAGTAATGAACTGGGTGTTGAGGGGGTGGCCACAGGAGGAAAAAGGAGAATAATTTAGAACATTCAAAAATAAACAACAGGAACTGTCAGTTTTAAAACTGTCTATTATGGGGGGAGTGAGTGGTGATCCTACAGGCACTCCAGAAGAGAGTGATCAGGACCCTACACATTGGGCATCCAGGGATCGTAAGGATGAAAGCGCTGGCAAGAAGCTATCCGTGGTGGCTAAACCTGGACAAAGACATAGCCGAATGGGTAGCCACATGTCAGCCCTGCCAGGAAACCAGACCAGTACCCCAGAAGTCCAGCCCAGTTGAATGGGAAACCCCCAACGCACAATGGTCACAGATCCATATAGACTTCGCCGGGCCAATGGAAGGTCAGACATTCTTAATAGTAGTAGATGCCTACTCCAAGTGGCTTGAAGTGGTCAACATGCCGTCAACGACTACCGAAGCCACCATCAAAGCCTTGCGAAGATTGTTTGCGACCCATGGACTACCGGACACCCTGTGTCAGACAATGGGCCACAGCTGACGGCCCGACAGATGGAGGTATTCCTGGCAAACCTAGGAATCAGACACGCACTCATATCGCCTTTTAAGCCGGCGAGCAATGGCCAGGTTGAAAGGATGGTGCGAATGACTAAAGAGACGTTGACCAGAATGGGCCCAGGAAGCTGGCAGGAATGCATCGACCAATTCCTGCTGGCTCAACACATAACGCCAAGCGCAGCTACCAACCGCAGCCCGGCAGAGCTGTTAATGGGGCGAAGGCTACAATCCCAACTGGACCGGCTCAACCCGACATACAACCCGGACAAGCCACTGGAATCCCATAAGCCTACCCGAACACTAGCCGCAGGCGACCTCGTCTTTGCCCAAAATTTCTCGGGGGACCCAAAGTGGATCAAGGCAACTGTCACCAAAATGACCGGTCCAAAGTCCTACAGGGTCCAGCTGGAAGACTGGTCCGAAGTCCTACAGGGTCCGGCTGGAAGACGGCAGAATATGGAGGCAGCACATCGACCAACTCCGGACCAGAGTAAGAGACTCCTGGTTAAGACAGCCAGATGACGAGCCGAACCCCGGAGCGATTCCGGCAACCGCAGAACATTGCGGCTCTCCGCCCCGCCGACAATACAGTTACGGGCACACAGGCATGCAGAACGAAGACCAGGCCCTGACTACAACTGACCACAGATCTCCTAACTCAAGCCCGAATGGAGAGTGCGAACACCTACCAGAGACCACCGGGGTCCAGCGGCGTCAACCGGGACTGGAGGACGAGGAGGTGGAGTTTTCCAGTTCCAGATTTTTCCATGGAGCGAGGACGGAGAGACAGAGACCATGTCCGCACTGGATGAGAACACTCTAAGAACTGAACCACGCAGGCCCAGTCAGACGACTCGGCGACCCGCCTACTTACGTGACTACGTTACTTTTACTGCTTACTGATTGGACAATTGCTGAACTAAGAGGGGAGGGGTGTTACGTACTGACATACGAGTGAGTATTTGCATACCAGCCGCTGATTGGCTTAGTCAGCGGTGGGAGAATTGAAGAACTGTCAATGGCCAGCCGGCTGTGAGGAAACCCTTAAAAGCAGTTCCCCTTGCAGCCGGCCGGCAGTCTGCTGTGAGCTCTTGCTAGCCTTAATAAAGTGCTGAACGGTTCCTCGTCCCGGCTATTCTTTCCCGCGCCTATCTAACAATGTACTTCTCCTATTTTTAACCTTTTAATATATCTTGCTATGCTACCATTAGTGTTTCTGTGACAAGAACAATACAAGTTGATTAAACAAACAAACAAACAAACAAACAAACAAACAAACAAACAAACAAAAATAGTAATGGTAAGAAAAGATAACTCAGTAATGAAAATCTGTGACAAGATCAATACAACCTGATTCTAATATACTGTAAGTGGAATGTCCTAAAGCAATCATCCCCAACCTTTTTGGCACCAGGAATTGCTTTCATGGAGGACAATTTTTCCATGGACCAGGAGGGGGAGGCTCGCTCGTCAGCCGCTAATCTCCAGCTGTACGGCCCTGTTCCTAACAGGCCACAGCTCGTACCCAGACCAGTCCATTACCTAGAGCAGGGGTCTCCAACCTTGGCAACTTTAAGCCTGGCGGACTTCAACTCCCAGAATTCCACAGCCAGCTTCTGGGAGTTGAAGTCTGCCAGGGTTAAAGTTGCCAAGGTTGGAGACCCCTGACCTAGAGGTTGGGATCCCTGCCCTAAAGCATCGCTTGATTTTTTAATAGGTTTATATAGCTGCGCAATTTACACATTCTGGGCAGTTTACAATATTTTTAAAACTCCACTATATAATAAAAAGCCTATTAAAAGCTCATTCACCATCCACCAGCGGTGATAACACTATCAGACTAGCCACTTGATCTTCCTTCATAGTCCCAAGCCAGTTGACAAAACCATGCTTTGGTGGTTTTAATGCGATTTTAATTCAATTAAATAATATTGCAATTTTAAAGACAAACTTTTCCATCCTTATATTTTTGCAAACTCTAAAGGATTTTCCTGTTAGAAACAACTGAAAGCTTTCAAATCAAAAAGGGTACAAGACAAGGTTGTCCTCTATCTCCACTATTGTTTGTGCTGTCATTAGAGGTATTAATCAGGATAATTCGGACAGATGCCCAAATTAAAGGGTTAGAGATTAAAAAAAAAATATTCAAAACCCAGGCATTTGCAGATGACCTGGTGATTATAATTGAAGAACCCTTGCAATCGGGGATTAGGTTGATGGAAGTACTGGGGGAATATGGAGACATGGCAGGCTTAAAAATAAATAGAGAGAAAACCAAAAAGATTGTTAAAAACATGACCAAAATACAAGAAACTGAATTAGTAGAAAGATTGAAGATACAGACGACCAAAAAAATAAGATATCTTGGGATACAAATAACAGCGAGGTGTGCCACACTAAAAAGTGATAATTACGACAAATTGATTGAGCAAACAAAACTTGATCTAGATGCATGGACAAATCTACAGCTCTCCTTCATGGGAAACATCAGGATGAAAACATTTTGGAAGTAAAAAAAGAAAGAAATGCTGAAGCAGAAAACAGATTTTGAGGAAAAAAGGGAACTGAAATCACTGCAATGTATTACCTAAAATATTATTCTTATTTCAATGTATACCAATTAAATTAGACAAAGAATTCTTTCGAAATTTAAACAAAATTATACTTAAATTTATATGGCAAGGAAAAAAAGCAAGGATTAAATTAAAATTATTACAGGATTCGAAGGAAAGAGGTGGATTTGGACTCCCAGATTGGGAAAAATATTATCAGGCCACAACATTGATATGAATAAGGGATTGGATACAACTAAAAAATGAAAGATTATTAAGATTGGAAGGTCATGATTTACAAATTGGCTGGCATGCCATATTATGGGAAGAAAAATATAAAATCCACCAGTACTTCCAGAGACACTATATTAGACGTGCATTGATAGACGTGTGGGCAAAAATTAAACATCAAAATTATATACAGAGTCCAAATTGGATCTCAACATTAGAGATGTATATTCACCCAAAATTCATACATCGGGGGAAAATAATAACATAAACATATCTTAGATGAGAAAGGAGATTTGAAGTCCAGGACAGAACCACACCCCCACAGAAGAAGAGATTTTATATAAAATATTGTCCTGTGCAGAGATGGACAGACTAACGATGGAGCTAAAAGACAAAAATGAATCAGAATATTTTGAAACCTGGAATAAATTATACTATTGGTGGGAAAAAAGGAAAGTCAGGACTATGAAGTAGCAATATAATTGGAAAGATTTAGAATTATTTTTTTTCCAAGAAAGATAATGGAATTGATATTGTATGAAATATTTTATTGTATAAAAAAAGAAAGATACATCTAGATAGAGATAATGTATATTTGTATATTTAGGAAAAGAAGCAATTTAATGAAAATATGTAAACCGGATTATCCGTCATGTACTTGTCTTCTTGTTTTAAATGTTTGTTTGTTTTTAATTATTTTATAAATAAAAAACTTTAAAAATAAAAAATAAAATAAAGGATTTTCCTGTTAGCCCTCAACTTTTTAACATTAAAGCAATTCTTTTCATTCTTTCTCAATCAGATCATTACATATTTTTTTTCTGGAATTTCAACTGCTAAGACTTGAAATAAAAATTCAATTTTTAAAGTTTTTAAATTCATTTTAGTATCTGCCAATTGAGCCAGCAGAAACTATTTTGTATTTTTTATGCTCTTTTTCCTTTCTTTTCTTCCTAAGAGGAATAAAGTAACTTTTTAACAATTGATTAATATTTTACTAATGTTAATTCCTAAGTATTTGAAAGATATCTCTTTCTTCATTTTAACAGGTATGTCAAAGAATATTAGCTGACACTTCTGAAAATTCATTACTAAATTTGATAAGTTCACCAATTTTTGCAACTCCATTCCAATATGAAGAGTGTCTGGGATCTGAATCATGTTGTCAGCAAATAAGTTTAATTTAGGTGCCAGCCTATAAAATAGCAAGCTGGATGGCTGCCATTGTTTGGAGACAGGTAAATTCAGGCAGAAGGCTTAGACACCTATTGCTAAAGAGATCAACTGTAATGTAATCAAGGTTTGGCACAGATCAAGACCAGAAATCCAATAAAGCAACAAATTCAAGGGAAGTTGAGTTCAGAATTCAAAGCACCACCCAAGATAAACACAACAGAACTGAGGATTGAAAGGTTATTGTTCCCAGTAAGGAAGGCCAATAAAGAAGTCCCGCTGTACCATCACCCAGATGCACAGCAGAGGTACACTACTCCTTAGATTCTACTCTCTTGTCAGCCTGCATCTTGGCAGCCTATCTAACTGCAGAGTTCAATCCTCTGTATCTTTCAAGCACCCTTCTGATTGGGTTTGGGTGGGTGAACCTCAGAGTTGGAGAGATTGTCTGGGGCTGCAGACAGGGGGTCCTAGGGATTGCTGGGCTTTCCTCAGTCAGCATGGTATGATTGGCTTCAACATTGCTGGAATCAATCCAGGGTTGGGTTCTGGATCCTTTTGCTGCTGGTTCACTTAGGGTCGTGCCGTGCGCGTGCGCACGCAACAATAAAAAATTAGCTTCTGCGCATGTGCAGAAGCAAAATCCAAGATGGCGGCGCCCATGGAGACGCCGACAGAACCAGCTCCATGATGTCATCGCCGAGTTACTAACGGTTCTAAAGAACCGGTTAGAACCAGTAAGAATCCACCTCTGGATCTTGGACCATTATCCCTAGAAGCTTTGGGGTCTGCTTCTTCCTCCTCATCATGAGAAGATGAGTCCACCTGAGCCATAATGTTTAACAGAATATGTTCTTCTCCAATTTTTAGCCCTTTAATTTCCTTGTTATCAAGCTATGCAACCATTAGTGTTTCTGTGACAAAATCAATACAATTTGATTAAATAAATAAATAAATAAATAAATAAATAAATAAATAAATAAATAAATAAATAAATAAATAAATAAAAAAGTAGCAACAGTAATAAAAGATAACTCGGTAATGCAAAATTGGTGGGAACATATAGTTGAAATAGTAAAAAAAATGAGCAGGTTAAAATATTGTAGGATTTTCAAATACAAAGTAATAAAGTTTTAGCTCACAATACACCATTTAACTGTGGTTGAAATGGATAATTGATGTGGAAATACCAAGAGACGGTGGAATAGAAGACAAAGAATTGGAGAAGACAGTATCAAGAACTGAAATCCAAAGATGAAAGATTATGGCATAAAGTAGCTATGGAAATTCCAGTAGTTATCAACACACGGGTGCCATACCAAATAATCTTGGATGGCGCTTAGAAACTGACCATAGACAAAATTTCAATCTGTCCAATACAAAAGATCACACTGCTTGGATCTGCACACATACTATGCCAATACATTACAACATTTTAATGTTGGGAAGAATTTGATGCATATGAAGGCCAACACCAGCTAAAAAATGATCAGCTGTGATTTCACACTAGTGAAATGTATTTTTAGCAGCTGTAAGATTGTATAAACTGACTACAAACAATGACATGACAAAATAGCAAGTATGGTGCAATGGATTATCAGCAAGAAATACTATTTGTCAGAAAGCAAAAATTGGTGGGACAACAAAATAGGCAAAGTCATAGAAAATTAAGAAGCTGAAGTGCTTTGGGATTTCAGAATTGAAAGAAAAAGCATGTGGCATGTAACACCCCAGATTTAACAATTGTTAATAAGCTGACAAAAATATATGTGGTGGATAATATATGTGGTGGTACCTGGAGACCCAGATAAAAATGCCAAATCCAATCTAAACATCCAGCTGACTGTGAATCTATCATAATAATATGATGATGTTATCCATTCAGATGAGTCTGACTCTTGGCAATTCTATGGGCCAGGTCTTTCTGCATCTTCTGATCTTGCACTATTTCTTTGAGATTTCTATGCTCTGGCTGGTGTCATCTTTGATGGTGTCTAGCCATAGTATTCTTTGATGGCCTGATTTCACTGTTCTACAAATTTTCAACTTTTATTAGTTTCAGAAATGAAATGTGCCATTTCTTAATGAATTTCACATGCTGAATTCAAATATAATAATGAAATTTGTTAGTTGGCTCTAGTTTTCATGCAACGGACATTTTACATTTTCCAACTACAGGTAATAGGCAAATAATGCGCCAAAACTTAATACTTATATATAAACCCGTATATTTATATTAAAATTTGAATTATATTCACAACAGTGAATACATGAAATAATCTATTGTATATGTTTATCAAGAAAAACTAATTTTGCAAACAAGTTTAAAATGTTCAAAACTTTAAATTTCTCATTAATCTTGCTTTCAGTTTGTGTCCCTTTTGCTTCTCGTGACTTGTCTTTTGTATTCAAGGAAAGGATTGTCTCTTACAAGTGTCCAACAGTAGTATGCAAGCATTGATGGGCTCCATTTACCTTGATATCTTTTTTCCATCGCTGCAACGTCTTGATGGAAGCGA
>QLTV01003783.1:1416238-1428738 GCA_003457575.1 Thermophis baileyi
ACCATACAAAGATAACAATTACTGACAGGATCTGTTGGTTCTCTCCAAATCATTGGCCCTGCGAAAGGCATAGAAGGCTTATTCCCATTCAACCATTGGACAAGTCTCGATCCACACGAATTACAGCATACTGTATGTGTGGCACCCAGTTTTTGTCCTAGTCTCCTATTTTGCAACCGAAATACAAGTTGTAGGCTTTCTTAATCACGGGTGTGATCCTTCGTTTTTGGGATGCAAAACTTCACCGCAAATATAGCAGAAATTATCTGCTTTATTTAAACAGGTTCGAGGCATAACTAAATTTACTAGCATAAAACAATGTTTAAAGATGCTGTCTAACTCGCCAAGCAACAGATACTGTGCCTTATACAGAATTTGGTGAAGTAATATCAGCTAATATTGCATCTTGTTGGTACGCGTGGCGGTTTTTTATTGGTCACCAATACTGACTGTGTAATCTATGGTGTAAGTTGCATCATGCATTTTATATACCTTACTTCATTAGTTGGTTGCTTATATCATGGAAACTAGAGCCAATATACATTTTTAAATGTTATTTTCGTTTTTAGCACCCCAACATTACGTAAGAAGAGCTGTTTTCATGCTCGCAACTTTTTACCTGTAGAACAGTGTTTCCTTTTCCCATAATAATATATTAAATTTATATGATGCACAACTCCCAATAACTCTGGGCCATTGTCAGGTAAACGCTTGGGATCTTGTTAGCTGTTGTTCCTGATACCAGCCACGCTTAGCACTGGAAAGTGGTCACTCCATTTGTGAAATACAAATGGAACTCTTTTCATTTGAACTCTTTTCATTTTGAACTCTTCTCAAAAGATAGGATGCTTTTCATTTGATTCACTTACACCCACAACTGAGCCCAAAGCTTCTGTTGTTAAACAAGACAGCTGTCAAGTGAGTTTTGCCCATTTTACAATCTTTCTTGCCACAATTGTTAAATGAATCACTGCAATTGTTAAGTTAGTAACACGGTTGTAAAGTGACTCTGGCTTCTCCATTGACTTTGCTTGTCAGAATGTTGTAAAAGGTGATCCCATGACCCCAGGACACTGCAACCATCATAAATATAGTCCGTTGCCAAGCGTCTGAACTTCGATCACGTGACCATGGGGAAGTAATGCTGCAATGCAAATGTGAAAAATGGTCATAAGTCACTTTTTTCCATGCTTTTGTAACTAAATGAAAGGTTATAAATCGAGAACCACTGGTATTAACATATAATCCAGGATAGGCACTTTTCAGGAGCCCCAGAAGGGGAATTCTCCTTTGAAGTCATCAGATATTCAACCATTTAATATCTTTACATCAATTTTTATTATTAGTAACTATAGTCTCCACCATTAGGTCTCCCGATAAAGGAAAGGATATGAGGTATCAAATTGTTATAATAAAGCCACATTATTTAGCCCCTTTCTAGCATTAAAACTGCCAGCAGATAGCAAAGTAAAATCAAGATTCTACATAATTAGGTCACCAAGCCAGGCTTCAAAACATTCCCAACAATTATTAATTTGGATCTTTTTGATGGAAAATAGGTATTTTTAAAAAATAAATATAACTGAATTAGTTTAATTTAACTTGAAGTTGAAGGCTTGAAACTTCTCTTTTATAAAGTAGATGGTTGTACATTTGGAAGAAATATTTACCGTGTTTTCCTGAAAATAAGACCCTGTCTTATATATTTTTGAACCCGGAAATAAGCGCTTGGCCTTATTGCCATGCACTCAAAAGTCTGATTGGGCTTATTATCAGGGGATGTCTTATTTTGGGGGAAACAGGGTAGTATCTTCTCCCCATATTATTTCATCCAGCTCACAAATACATAATAATCATACCTTTCCCTTGATCTAAGCATTGACAAATATTACAATAACAATCTGTCACTCCTGTATTCTTGTGAGCCTAGGATTATATATTCTTTGGGTACACTCCACATCTTCCTCAGTAAATTGTAAAGCTGCCACAAGTCCATTAATTTTTGGAATAAGATACCTCAATACAGTAAGTCATTCTTTTCCATGTTCTCCCAAATGCCTTCACTTCTATCTTCAAATGGTTCTTTCTGTTTTTTATCTTAATATCAGACTCTGAAATCTGTATTCCATATCCTTTAATAGTTTTCAATATGGTTTGACATATCTGCAACATCCATTCAAAGCACTATTTTTGATTTATTCCATTTTAATGCCTGGAAAGGAATCGTCTTGAAGAACAGGAGAAAGAGCAAATGATAACCAAAGCAATGGTCAGATAAAAGAAAGCTGAGTCTGCTCCAGACTGTAACCTGAGAAAGGGTCTCAGACAAACCATCTTTAGTTCTCATGAAGATAAAGGAAGGAGGGAGGAAAGTGAATCCAGACTTGCAAGATTCTATTACTATAACACAGGGGTGGGTTCTAACCTACCTCGCCACCGGTTCACTTCCTCCCGCGCTGCGTGGGCGCGCACATGCACAGTGCCGAAAACCCAGCTTCTGCGCATGCACAGAAGCAAAAAACAGCTTCTGCGCGTGCGCAGAAGCCAAAAACAAAATAGCGGCACCTATGGTGCCGCCAAGAGACCCGGTTCATGGGCATGGCCAACCGGCCATCGCTCCCGGTTTGGCGAGCGGGGGGAAATTCCCGCTACCGGTTCTATAGATCCGGTCCGAACCGGGAGCAACCCACCTCTGCAATAACATTATAATAACGTGGTATTAGCATGCATGACTTTGTTCCCTAGTCTGATCTACTTTAAAGTATTGACAATTCTGGATTGAGTGGTTTCATCTACTGCTGAATTCAATCAACATTCAGATCTTGGTTAGAATGTTGTTAGTTTTCAGTTGGCTTCTTCCTTTCCATTTCTTCTTTCTCATTACTGCTTCAATTCTCTCTCAATCTTCCTTATTCATCTTTTCATTGTGAAGTTTCTTCCTGGACATTTTTGCTAATTTTTTTTATCAGTCAGCAAAGGTTTTTAGCTAAATGTGACTAGCTAAGATTTGAATAAAACTTGTTCAAGAGAACAGCAATCTGTTCGGCACACCATCATCCCTAATAGCTAGCCACTTTCCCTTTTATTAATTATAAATAAGGGTGCTATTGGAACTAGGCCACTGAGGCTAAGACCCAAACCATTCATTTTTTTATTCATAGAAGACAATCAATTCAATATGTCAGGTGAACACTCTGACCTAGTAAATGATAGACACTAGGTTATGGTTCACAATCACATTGTGCAAACAGGGAAAATAGCATAGTTGAGATTTAACTTTCTCATCCAATTGCTAGAACAAAGTTTTAAAATGGATGCTTTTAAAAACAGGCTTTTTTCCCCTAAGCATTCTGTCATTGTACCATTTAGTACTCCTTGCTCATGTCCACCTGAGATGTACGTGTGAAAGACTTTGCTGATAGTAATCCAAACTAGGGTCTATCTGTAGGGGCAGTTAAATCTGATAAAGTCATGCAGAGGGTTTCCCTGCTTGTTATGGGAGGAAATGCCACAAAATGACTGCCTTTCAACTCTGTAAGACATGTGCTGCTGACTCCCAGAGATAAGTATTTTCAGGGAGTGGTCCTAAGAGGTTGTCTGGGTTGTCTGGGTTAATTGGGTTTGGCAAACATAACAATAGAATCACAACTGGTTGGTGCATCAATATTTTCCTCCTTGCTCTTTTTTTTTTTACTGTTTTTGCTTATCTGGTGCTGGGTTCTGCTTATTGGATGCTGGTTAATGAGTATAAGATATACTCAGAGCTACCAGTCAATTAAAATGTATTTATGTTCCAAAACTAAACACAATAAAAATATGGAAAATACAAAACAATAATTAGAAAAAGAAATTGTAAAAATTACGAGAAAATCCTAAAACAGTTAGTATTAGTAGACAATAATTAACAGCTTGAGGGAGGAACCAGATGACTTCTAGCAGCTAGACCTATTGAATAGAATTTTGGAACCATCTCAGAAATTTCTGAATGGTGATCACAATGGCCTCCTGGTCACAAGAGTAGTACTGTAACAATTGGGTTGTCCTTAGGTGTACAGCAGATATTTTAATAGCACATATGAGACAGATTCTATCTCTGGGTCTGAACATAAGAAGTTTGGCTTTTGTATGGGAAGCTTTTACAGTATATCTACCAACTGATGTCCTAATAGATAGTGCCCTAGCTCAGGCCAAAGTAAATAGTCTTCTACATGGAACATATAAGTTGTTAAAGAAATACTTAGGGATAGTTCAGGGGGGGGGGTTGAACAATTTTGCTATCAGAGGAAAGGAAATATTGGCTTTGTCATTCTGGATAAGGTAGAGTTTCCCAAATACTCTACTTCAGCCAGGGTTTTATGAAGTGCCCAAATAGATAGAGCTGGCAGGGTGAGACCGGAATGTGTCAAATCGTCATTAGTCTTCTTAGAGAACCTTTCTAGCAAGATGAGATCCACTAAAGACAATCCCCAATAGACTTGCTTTAACCAGAATCTAAAACAAACTTCATCTGCACCCCAAAATGCAGCCTAATTACAGTCACATTAGCGCATTGGAAATCAAATAAGCAGTTCATAGTAATATTTTCAAGAATTTTGATTAAATTACTTCTAAACTAGGAAACTCCTTATAAATAATATTACTGAACATCATACAGCATCCAAACCCAGAAGTTTGGCTTGAAATATTTTAATAGCTGTGGGGACATAATTATTACTAAATTGACATGTAAATTTAGCAATTACAAGAGATATTTGGGGGGCTTTTATGAGAAGCTCTCATTTGGGTAGACAAGCAAATAGAAGATTGAAAATAGTCACCTAGATATCTAGAGGATTTTATCTGCTTGATGAATTTGCTGATGATGATCCATCCAATTTCTGAGAGAATACCAATGCTTTTGTTTTTGACTATAAGCTTCAGTGGAGTTTTCAGAATCTTTGCTCTGCAGATAATCAAATATAACACTCTCTGTCTGGTCCTTGGGGAAGAGTTCAGATTGTTGCTGGTGTGTCATCCTCCATACTGCACAGTGACACCCAATGATGCATCCCATTGGAGAATTTTGAAGACTTTGAGGTTCTTTGTTTTGTGGGTCTTTGATCAAAGCCCCCAAACAACACCTCAAACAACATGAGTCTGGGGCATCTCAGAGTTCATGGCCTCCATGGCAACCACGGACCTGTTCCAAATTATCAAACGCCTGTTACCTAGGAGGCAACATGGTGATTTATTTATTTAGCAAATTTTTATATACACTCACCTCACTGAATGTGATTCTGGGCCCTGTACAATTAGTGACAATTAAAACAATACAACAAACACTAAAACAATTAAACATAAATTAAAAATCCAGGATCACAGGAAAAGAACAATCTTCCAACACAATACAGTCACCATTCAGGATCCCCATGGGACCTGAAGATTGTTGGTAAAGTCATATTTTATGGGCTTTTTGAAAGGCTGGTATAGATGGAGCTAACCTCGAGGGGAATGACATTGCAGATAGCAAGAGCCACAGTGGATAAGGCATGTCTTCTAGAGCCCATGAGGTATAACTCTTTAGCAGACAGGACCTATTTCTTATTTCTCCCACTGGGCCTGATGGAATGGATAAATGTAATCAGGAAGAGGTTTCAAAGCTCAAAACCGTCATCTTGAATTACATTTATCAGACTCACAGCCAATGTAATCCACAAAACAGAGATATAATGTGTGCTGTCCTACAGCAGCCCCATGCGTAGCGCATTACAGTAATCTACTCTGGGAGTGATCAAGGCATACTCAGGACATGTGAGTAGAGCCTCATGGTTCAGGAAAGGGCACCACTGGTGCACAATGCAAACCCCTCCTAGCCATGTCTGCCACCTGTGCTTGAGTAGTAGTTATTAGTCTACAGAATGTACACTGGATCTGTTTGGAATAGTAACATCTCATCTAGTACTGAAGATGATAAAATTCCGGATCCAGAAGGCCCCCAAATCCAGAACCACTCAGTATTGGCAGGATTCAATTGAAGCCCTTTGTTCCCCATCTAGACCCTCATAGTCTCCAGACACTGAGACAATACATGAACAGCATTGCTTAATATGTGGGGTGGAGATGTGTTATCTTGTAGAACCCAGGAAGTTTGTCTTCTCTGTTACAGTGTCTGCACTCTGGAATAACACTTTCCCAGAGACCAAGATAGATTCCTTTCTTGATGATGTTCAGGAACATATTAAAGACCTGGCTATTTTCTTAGGCTCTATAGCAAACCCTGCTACTTGAGTTTTCTTTGTTTTTATGTTCATCCTGGGGATGTTCATGAAACTTCTTTGTGTTTTGTGTTTTATACTTTTAACTATAAAACATACAAAGTTGTTGGGACTCTGGGCCCCTATAAATTGTATAAGGACAAATTAATAAATGAATATTACAAGTGTAATAGATATTTTAATCTCTTCCATAAAAGGTTTCACAATGAGTTTATTGTACATAATGTTGAAATATTTATATTCAGTGCCTCCAGGTGATTGACCAAACATTTCCTTTGAGACATAACCTCAATCACAATCAGATAACTGAAAACTGAACAGCTTGTGCTCATCTCTGTGACAGCTAGATGAGTTAATTGCAGGTTAAAGCAACCTGTCCATGTATTGTCATGCATTCTCTAGATATGTTTCCCACATATCTACAATTTACTTTTATGTATTTATAGAATAAGCAAGCCTAACCCAACCCATTGCTTTCCAGATGCATGGCCATTATGCTTCCCAGAATTTATAACCAAGGGCCATGCTATCTTGGAATTTGAGAGTTGTTCCCAACACATTTGAAGGACACCAGGTTCAGGAAAACTGGTACAAGCAAGCATTTTGGGAACACAAATGAATGAGATGGAGGGAGCAGATTTATTTCAAACATCCTACAGGAGTAGATGAATGAAAGCTTCACATATATATATATACTCATCTCTAATGATCTAAGTGCCAGAGCCCACTGCAACAGCATCGCTAAGAAGGCATTAAAAGTGGTTAACCTAATCTTGCGTAGCTTCTTCTCTGGTAATATTGTACTTCTAACTAGAGCATATAAAACATTTGCTAGACCAATTCTTGAATACAGCTCATCTGTCTGGAACCCACACTACATATTGGACATTAATACAATTGAGAATGTCCAGAGATATTTCACGAGACGAGTACTACACTCCTCCGTTCGCAACAGAATACCTTATGCATCCAGACTTGAAATTTTAGGCCTAGAAAACTTAGAACTACGCCATAAATTGATTGCAAAAAATTTGACTTCAGCAACAGAGTGGTCAATGCCTGGAATACATTACCCAACTCTGTAGTTTCTTCCCCAAACCCCCAAATCTTTAACCTTAAACTGACTACCATTGACCTCACCCCATTCCTAAGAGGTCTGTAAGGGGCGTGCATAAGTGCACCAGCGTGCCTACAGTCCCTGTCCTAAAGTCCCCATGTATTCGAAAAATATGTACTCAAAAAATATGTACTCAAACTATGTTTGTACTTATTATATACTCACATTAATATTTATACTTTACCTGTAATCATATACATGCTTGACAAAATAAATAAATAAAAATAAAATAAAATATTACAGCACTGCCAATGCCATAATTCTTCAGTATTGATCATACTGGCTCTTAGGACTGAAGAGAATTTGAAAATGTCTGGTGGACTCCTCCAAGTATTTGAAATCATTTTCCTGGTGTAAACTTAGCTTTCTTTTTGGTCTGTTGGGTATTAGAAATTAATATACTTTACCAAAACAATGCAATAGTGCAATAAATTCAAATTGTCTAAAGTTGAAATCTCTGACAGGTATAAGATATCAGAATTCAGTAATTCTCTCATCCTGAAGTTCTAAATCTTTACAGAGAAAAATTACAGAATTACTAAAACCTAAACTAGAGAGAGGTGGGGTGAAGGCTGATAAGTAATGCTGAAGTGAAACTGCAATGAATGTTATTCTTTATGAAAAATGAAACTAATAAAAACCTGCTAGAAAATATTGCCCTTTCGTTTACTTACATGCACTTATGGAGAGACTACTTTGTTTCAGAAAAAGAAATTGCAGCCATTTTCCTTCAAAAATAAGGATGAGAATTCTGTTTTAAGAACAGCTTATCAACAACTTCCTTCAGGAGCTATATACAGCAGATGGAACATATAAAATTAATCATATATGATTTCAGCTATTCTCAGGTCCCTCTCCTATATGGAAATTCGGGGGGGGGGACCTATTAGCAAGTTTATAATATTTAATGGTTTAATATGGAGGCCCCCAAAGAAATTATCTTAGGGACCTTTTACTCATTCAGTAAGGAACAACTCTGTGTTTCAAATAGATTTCTTAGACAGGTTTGAGTCTTTCAAAACTGGTGTTGCAACTGTTGGTAGAGATTAATGAAGTGTTCAACTTTAGATCTGATACATCTTTTGGTCAATCACATATGAACAGACAGACTGAAACAAACTTGTCTCACCCTGCAGTCTCTTTCATGTCCACTTGAGTAATTTATTCTTGGAAAACTATGAATTTCAAATGATTTAAATCTACATTCCTCTGCCTGAGGTATCACTCACATTTCCACACTGGTTTGAACCATCATCCAGGATGCATCACAGATTCTTAGTACAATGCAAAATAAGACTGATTTTCCCCCTAATTATGTGACTATTTTCTATAATTTAAACATGAACAAGAGAGCAAGCAATAGATGATAAATTTCTGTACAGGAAAAACCTATTGAACCCTATTGAACTTTTGGTCTTTTGTGGGGTAGCCTCAAACATGTATTGAGGTGGAGGGTTGCTGTTGTTCTTGTTTCATCTCTGAAAGAACTAAACCTAAAAACCAAAAGGGGTACAAGGACAATTAACAGGCTAACAAATTAATATTCTAAACTTGTGAATGTGTCATTGGCATGCAAGAAGACTGAATTTTAATCTCTTAAAATTAAAATCCATGTCTTTCATTTACATGCATAGCAAATACATTCAACTGGGAGTTGGAAAACTGAACAAAGAAAGAAGCAACCTAGAACTAAGGAGAAATTTCCTGGCAGTAAAAGCAATCAACCAGTGGAACAGCTTGCCTTCAGAAGTTGTGAATACCACAACACTGGAGGCTTTTAAGAAGAGACTGGACAACCACTTGTCTAAAATGGTATAAAGTCTCCTGCTTGAGCAGCGGGTTGGACAACTCTGCTATTCTGTTAAAGCAGAGACAACAAAACATACATTTGTACTGAATACAGTATATTATACATAGGACAGGCTTACTTTAATCTGGCAATAGTGAAAGTTTTAAAAGAATGTTATCTTTCACTGTATAAAATAAGCAATCTCATTACTAAATGAGCATCTTTAATTCTGAGATTGAGTATGAATACAGACTCTCCAATGGGTAAGACTAGGTTTTGCCACATAGACACAGAAAGATTTCCCCCATTTGGAAAGGTAAAAGCTATGGTCTTTTACTA
The DNA here is from genome assembly GCA_003457575.1 of Thermophis baileyi. Taxonomy (NCBI): domain Eukaryota; kingdom Metazoa; phylum Chordata; class Lepidosauria; order Squamata; family Dipsadidae; genus Thermophis; species Thermophis baileyi. Next base: position 1,425,738 of record QLTV01003783.1, read on the forward strand.
CTAGAAGAGGAAACTGTTGGATGAAGGGTGAAAAGAAGAGGGATTAATATTACTCTATAGCCTCAACATTAACTGGTTGGCATTTCTGTATCTTGAATTAAGGTATGGAGCAAGCTGTATAATATCATTATTAGTCATTCAGTATTGTTTCTTATCTTAAAAGACGCTTGCTCCTGGGGAGGAAACCTAGACAGCATACTAAAAAGCAGAGACATCACCCTGCCAACAAAAGTGCGTATAGTCAAGGCTATGGTTTTTCCAGTTGCAATGTATGGCTGTGAAAGCTGGACCATAAGAAAGGCTGAGCGCCAAAGAATTGAGGCCTTTGAACTATGGTGCTGGAAAAGACTCCTGCGAGTCCCTTGGACTGCAAGGTGATCAAACCAGTCAGTTCTAGAGGAGATCAACCCTGATTGCTCTTTAGAAGGCCAGATCCTGGAGATGAAACTCAAATACTTTGGCCACCTAATAAGAAGGAAGGACTCACTGGAGAAGAGCTTAATGCTGGGAAAGATTGAGGGCAAAAGAAGAAGGGGACGACAGAGAACGAGGTGGCTGGATGGAGTCACTGAAGCAGTAGGTGGGAGCTTAAATAGATTCCAGAGGATGGTAGAGGACAGGAAAGCCTGGAGGAATGTTGTCCATGGGGTTGCGATGGGTCGGACACAACTTCGCAACTAACAACATAGTTTCTTATTCATGCAGTAAGTGACAAACGAACAATTAGAGTAAGATGTACCTCTCAAAGATACTTGGAAGAATTCATTCTAACTACCTAGGGTGTAAAATACGATTGCATATTGATCACCTCCCTTATTTAATTTTTATAAAAATGGTGTGCAAGATTGTCTGGAGAACCCAAACTTCTACCTTCCAAAGTAGCAGAGAGGCATGTTACTATGCTGCTATATGCAGATGATGCAGTAATCTCTCAAGGACACCCACTGGACTCAAGAGAGTTTTGAACATCATTGTAGAATCATGGAATCATAGGGCTGGAAGGGACCTTAGAAGTTTTCAAGTCCAACCCTCTGCTCAAGACAGGAGTCCTTACACTATCCTGGACAAATGATTGTACAATATTTTCTTGAAAACCTCCAATGAAAAACCTCCATTATAAAGAGAGTCAGCTGAAAATCTAAAACTAAAATAATGGCATTCACAAATAGTCCAAAAAGCATTCCTGAACTATTAACAACAATGCAGTGGTGGCACAGTGGTTAGAATGCAGTATTGCAGGCTAATTCTACTGACTGCCAGAGGTTCAATTCTCACTGGCTCAAGATTGACTCAGCCTTCCATCCTTCCGAGGTTGGTAAAATGAGGACCCAAATTGTTGGGGGCAATATGCTGACTGTAAACTGCTTAAAGAAGGTTCTAAAGCATTGTGAAGCAGTATATAAATCTAAGTGCTATTGCTATTGCTAATATGCAGTTTTTCTGATACCTGCGGATAATCTTCCAGGCTAATGCAAATAAAAGGGCCAATGCTAACTATGCTTCACAAAATGCACATAGGAGCGTAGCAGTTATTTTAAGGTTTCATCATTCCAGAGAACATTAGTATGTACCTGCAGCCATTAAGCTCTTTGAGACCAAGCCCCTAGCTCAGTGGTGGGTTGCTACCGATTTGCACCAGTTCGGGAGAATCGGTAGTGGTGATTTGGCCAGGGTCGCTGAACCGGTAGCAACCACTGGCTGGCCACGCCCCCAAACCGATCCCCGCTCCGACACTCACCCTGCCTCGCCTTCGCCACGTGCATCCACAGAACTGCCTCCTCCTGCCTACACACAGGTAAGCATTTGCGCTAGCCTCCCCCCCTCCCCACTGGGCCAGCATCTCCCAAAGCCACCGGCGTTGCAGCTGCGGCAAGGATGGGGGGGCAACCCGGCAAGCTTTGCAGCCACATGGCTACGAAGCTTGCTGGGCTGGGCGGCCCCCTCCCCACCTGCCAGCGTCTCCCGAAGCCACCAGCATTGCAGCCGCGGTGGGGGGGCAGCCCGGCAAGCTTTGCAGCCGCATGGCTGTGAAGCTTGCCAGGCTGCCACCCCCCCCATCCCCGCCAGGCTAGTGTCTCCCAAAGACGCTGGCATTGCAGCTGCAGCGGGGATGGGGAGAGGCCCAGCGCGGAGGGCCCGGGCAGCTGTGTCCTGTGCTGTGGTGAGTTGGAGGTGGTGGCCTTGGGCCGCTGTGAGCACCCCATCTGCTTTGTGTGGATGCGGGTGCTCTGTGGGGTCTGCTACTGCACCATCTGCCGAGAAGAGTTGGCCCAGGTGAGTGGCGCCCGCCGGGGAGGGGCGGCAGAGAGCGGGACCGCCAGGCTGACCACGACTCCCATGGGCCTCGGCAAGGGAATGCTGAGGCCTTGGGGGCGGCGGGGCATCCCAGAAGGCCTTCCCGCACCTGCTGGCAGTGCTTCGTGTGGCTGCAAAGCTTGCCATGCTGTGCCCCCCTCCCTGCCGGGCTAGCGTCTCCCGAACCCACCGGCGTTGCATGCAGCTGCTGAGCTGGGACTGAGAGGGGCAGCAGCAGCCCTCTCCCGTCTTTCTCCAGCTGGGCAGAAAAAAAGGAGGGGGACTTCACAAACAAAAGAGAATTGGCTCTTTTGGCACTGGAGCCAAAGCCAAAAGAAACTGGTGGGGAGAAAAAGGGGGGGAGGAATGGGGAAAGGGCAATTTTCCCATTGTTTTAACTCTGTAGCAACATCCTTCCCAGCTACTCCTTTCTCTGCTCAGCGGCAGCGCTTTTTTTTTTAAGGTTAGTCCCCTTCTTCCCGGGAGAGAGAAGACCGGGGGCAGGGAGAGAAAAAGAAGGTGGCACGGGATGGTGGGGGTGGGACCAGGGGTCGTCTTAGTCCCGGCCGGTTGCTGCTTCCTCGGGTCCCCTCAACTTTTCAGTCCCAGAAAGTGGCTGAAAAATGCCCTCCTCCTGTTTTGCAGCCATGCACCATTTTCTGTCCTTGCCTCCTTCCCGTTTTTATTTGGTTTTCCCTCCCACCCT